>NQII01004696.1:107699-189732 GCA_002778355.1 Clitarchus hookeri | reverse complement strand
TGCCTTCTGTGTAGTTGAGTGTACATAACAGGGTAATAAATACCTTCACAACCAGCATCACTGTTTCTTTATTGATAATCAAGTACGGCGTGCGAGGTGGCCGACAACCTCGGCATAGTGTGTCTGACGGAGTGTTCACCAGAGCCCCTAGGCCGTCGACGAACGACCCTATCTCATCAGCTCACCGCAGAGCTGTGGCGCCGGGCACCCACATTTTACTTAACAACTCTGGGAACACCGAAGATCAAGTTGGCTTTTTCGCCGTAGCCAAGCTTGGTCACGTCACCTGGTTCAATTGACCTACAAATCCCTGGTATAATGCTACTTGTTTTTTTAGATGCCCTAAGAAAAAACTCTTTCTCCACCTAGTTATCCTTCCATGCAACAATTTCCATGACCCGATATGGCACAATGCCTTATGGTCAGTTTGGACTTCAGTCGGTTTACCAAAAATGTATGTTCTAAATTTTTGTGTCGCAAAAACCAAACTAAGCAATTTCTTTTCTGTTACCGTATAGTTTAACTCAGCTGTGTTGAGAGCTCTAATAGCAAAAACAATTGGTTTCTGTTCATTATCCTTGTACTAGAAAAGTACTGCTCCTACTGCCTTACCTGAAGCATCACAAGCAACGTAAAATTTCTGGTTTAACCTAGGGTGATGTAAGATAACAGCTGATGCTAACTTTTCTTTCAGTTTCTCTAACGCTTGCTGTTGCTCTATTCCCCAAACCCATGTTTTTCCTTTCTGCATTAATTCTCGTAATGGTTAAAAAATTTCACTAAAGTTTGCTATGTACCTTCTGGAAAAGTAAAAAAATCCTATTAATTACTCAAGTTGTTTCCTATTTGAAGCTATTGGGTAATTTAAAATAGCCTTCATTTTTTCTGGGTCAACTTTTATTCCCTGTGGAGTTACCACGTTTCCTAAAAAATGAATTTCTTCCTTTAGAAATTCTGAGTTATCCACATTAACTGTTAATCCCCCTTCATTTAGTTTCTTAAGAACCATTTGTAACTGTAAACAATGTTCATTAAACTCCCTAGAAGCAATCAGTATATCATCTACATACGCAGTTGTAAATTCTAATACTTCAGGTCCTAATACCTGTTCTAATCCTCTAATGAAGTGACCTACAGAAACATTTAATCCAAATGGTAGGCGTGTAAAACAATATGATGTTCCTTGTACTTTGAAGGCAGTATACTTCCTACTCTCTTCTTTTAAGGGAATTTGCCAATAGGAAGCGACCAGGTCTATTTTAGAAAAATATTGACAGCCTTCAAATTTTTGTAATAATTCATCCATGGGTGCAGGTGCCTCCCTGTCTGGTACTATAATAGTATTTAATTTTCTTGCATCTAAGCAAAGCCTTACATTCCCATCTTTTTTCCTGACTACAACTAACGGGTTTGAATTCTCTGAAGGATGTCTTTCGATTATTTGGCACTTTACCATTCTCAGAATTTCTGTATTTACTGCAAGTCGAACTGCATATGGTACTGGGTATGGCTTAATTGCAAAAGGTTTGTGTTATTTTACTACTAACTCACATTTATTCCTTTTGTTTAATCCTGGAAAATTTGAAAAAACCTTTCTTTCTGACTCTAGAACATTATTGATTGTATTTGACATGTCTGAGGTAATTCCCCTACCTGCTTTAATATACTGAAACTTATTATTGATTGTGGAGTTATCTCTTTTTGCCTCTTCCGTCACAAACCTATGAAAGTCAATTGAATTTTAGTTATTTCCTTGCCCATATTTTCCTTAAATTATCCTTAACTGTAATGGTTTTCTACCCCCCTGTTCTTCACAAAATGGAATTACTGTTTCAACCCCCCATTAGTTGTATTGTTTTATTTGCATAGTTGATAATAGCTTGATATTGTCTCAACCAATCAGACCCTATTACTGCTTCAATACTCAGTCCCTTTACCACCAAAAAACTTATCCGAAAACACTGTTGTCCAAAAGTTATTTCTATCATTACTTGTCTTTTGACATTTTTATTTCTGACCCCTGTTGCTCCCACTATAGTTACATTTGAAACTGCAATACTAGTTAAATCTTACTTAATGATTTCTTTAATAGTGTTCTCACATTGTTCTGACATAGCAGTGACTTCGCTTCCAGAATCAACTAATATCGGTAACAATATCTGCTCTTTCCCTGTGACTGTCCCTATTATCACTGGACATCCATTATTTTGAACATTTTCATTTTCTTGTTCCCATTCTGTTCCTATTAATTCTGATCCTGATTTAATGAAATTTTGAGTAGACACAACAGCAATTTGTCTCTCGCAACTATTTTCTGCCCATGCTCCTATTGTAGGGGTAGGCCTCCCCTCTAATTCGTTAAAATGCGGGGCTGAAGGTGATGGTTGGGGACTGCTATTTGAATCTCTTTGCTCCAGTGTTTCACCTTCCCTTTGACCTGATCCAGTGCCTCCATAGTTCCTGTTATCTCCCCAGTTCCTGTTATTTCCCCAGTTCCTGTTATTTCCCCAATTCCTATTATTTCGCCAATTCCATCCTATGTATCAGTTTTGAACTTCCCAATTGTAATGACCTTGGTACCTCCCATTACCCCCTTGATGATAATTAATCCCACCTGGTTTATATTTCTTTTCCTGGGCTCCTCTTCCTTGTGCCGATGTTTCCTGTCCCCGTTTATCATTCCTATCCTTCTGATACGGTTTGTACTCATAATTCTTGTCACCATATCTACCTTCCCATTCATCTCGCCTATCAAAAGCCTCGAGAAGGGCCACAACTTCATCTATTCTAGTCGCACGAGACCCTATAATTCCATCCTGTACCCTCGCAGGGAAATGATGCACTATGTGGGTTAGAAACCTTTCCTTTGTTACTGGACAATCCAAAAATTTAGCGTGCAGGTAAAGATTTTGCAAATACTCGGCCCAGGGGCCACCCCACGGTGAGTACCTTCCTGTAAATAAATTTTGCAAGAATTCATCCTGCTGCAATGTACTCCAATATTTTTGTAAAAATGCTGCTCCAACATCTGCATATTTGTTCCACAATTGTTCCCGATTAGTAGCCCATTGCTTGGCTGCACCCTCTAATCGAGAGACAAACAGATTTAGTTTGTTTTCCTCAGAACATGTCAGCTGCTTTATAGCCCTATCACATTTTTGAATGAACTGTATTGTGTGCACACCCCTCTCATTACCATAAAATTTAGGAACCATCTTTTCAAAAGTATTTGCATCCTCGACAGCAAGACCAACATGCCTACATTCTAACACTCGTCTGTCGCCTTGTCCAGAATTATATACTGGTAAAATTTCTTCAACTATCTGTGTTTTGACTGCCTCTAACCTTTCTTCCCAATGCTGTTCTAATCCCTTTACCTGCTCCTCTACCTTCTGGACATTATTTTCTACTGTATTTGTTTTATGGTTTACTGTTTGAAAGTTTATTTCTATATTATGGAATTCCTTTTGTAGATTTCCCTGAAAATCTTTCATCTCCTTTTGTGTTACAGTCGTTTCTTTTACTTGTCTGTTTTCATTTTCTAGTCTGGTAAATAGACTACCAATTTCATTTACCTGCGCTTGCAGAACTACGACCGTCTATTTATTTTCTGTTAACTTAACCTCTAATTCTTGTGTTGTTTCAAAAGTTTTAATGCCCAACTGCTCTACCTGTTCTTTAGGTTCCTGTATTCTATTTTCACACTGTATTGTCATTTGTACCCCCCTAGTTTTCGAGCCTGTTATTCAATTCTGCAAATTTGTTCTCACTCTTCTGGTTAAACTCCTGTTGTTTCTGGCTATACTCCTGTAAGGACAACAGGATCTTAAACATTTCTGTCTGACTATCAGTTCCCTGTGTTGTATCTGGGGCATTTCCCTTACCTACTATCTCTTTGATTTCATCGCTATCGGCTATTTCTTTGTGTAGGCTTACTTCGCTGTCTGAATAATGCGCCATTTCTATTCCCGATTGGTTGTTTACAGATCCTATATATAATTCCGTATCAGACTTGCTACAATTTCTTATCAAGCTATGTGACATTACCTTTAACCTTTGTTTTATAAAAAGAATACAATTCTTAACATTGATAAATAAACAGAAACCTAGATAACCTAACAGACGATGTTATTTGTTTTGATGGCTTCACTGTTGATCCGATGAGTTCTTACCATTACTGTTGTTGATGAATGAGGCCTCGTCCCTGAAACTTCAGCGTCGTGCTGCGGGAAACCTGGACTGGAACTGCCGCCGGTACCGTGTTGTTGTACTTCTCGATGTTTGTGGATATCATAGATTTCTCGTAGATTCGTCTTCAAGCGTGGTTACTCGTGCCCCGCGGCCGGGTCGCCATTTTGTAACGTTCGGCACTCTTTACACTACCGATGTTACGTTGCCACAGCTTGCTCAAAGGTGGAATACAAGACTCAGTACAATTGATGCCGATTAATTAAGAAATAAATTTCAAGTTCCAGATTAGTTGTTATATACTTTATTTGACATTTAAGTTTCACAATTCACATAAGAATTTCCAGTATACAGAGTACGAACCTTCACAATTAAATATACAAGTACAGATCAGCGCCACAGTCGTTTACAGATTATTAATGTCTCAAACTTTCATCAAAAGTAATATTAAATGCAACAACCTCCCACACCGGCGGAGAAATAAAATAAAGTCTAGTTTGCCGATGTGGGGGTTATCCTCCTGCCCGACGCGACCTAGACGACCATTGTTTGACGGAACTGAAGGGCGACTGCCCTCGCCGCCGACTGACTTGAAGTGACTTCTTCCGACGACTGAAGAAACTGCTCCCACCTGCCCTCAAGGGCGACTGACTTGAAGAAGCGAAGGGCGACAGACAGACGCATCTTTTGTCCCTCCTCTCGCCCCCCTCTCCTGAGATAAGGGCCGACCCATGCACGCTTTCCACTCGTTATCGACACTGCTCCGCACGA
The DNA here is from genome assembly GCA_002778355.1 of Clitarchus hookeri. Classification (NCBI taxonomy): domain Eukaryota; kingdom Metazoa; phylum Arthropoda; class Insecta; order Phasmatodea; family Phasmatidae; genus Clitarchus; species Clitarchus hookeri. The sequence goes on along the minus strand of NQII01004696.1, from coordinate 184,773 downwards.
AACTGCGTTGTACACACTAAAACTGTCGACGCCGTCAACATCCACAGAAACGAACTTCTCGTATAAAACTTGTTGACACATTCTGAAAAAAGCTAAATAATGCTGACGCTCAACAACAAACTGAACGTGACGATGTTTGAACCGAAACGACTACTGGACTCCTGATAAACGTAAATCGCAAACGCCTGCCCGATAACCTACAATAGCACCCATATGCCAGATAAACAAACTATCACGGGTAACGGACCACCACGGCTATTATTTGAAACCCGATAAAAATATTATGAAGCTTAGCAAAGCTTAAGAAAAACCAAGGAAATTTAAACACGTGTCCCGAAACTTAAGAACATTGCATCATTACATGCTGCTGCACTCTAGTAGGTGTGCAAATAGTTGTACTTGGTTCACCTGAAGTATGTCCCATCAGCAGAAGATTATGCTTTGCAATTGTTGCGAGTTATGGCATGAAAATAATGGGTGCACTAACATGTATTGCTTATTATTAGGGATCCCTGAAAATGGTGTAGGGCGAAATACCGCAAAATTACACCAATTTTTTATTTTGCGACGAAATTTTTAAGATACAGGATAAAAACGAAATTCGCGAAATTTATCACGAAATTGTATATTTAAGTGGCGAAAATAAATTCTTTTATCTGCCCGCACTACTAAAGCTACTGGAATTCAGGCGGATTGACGAAAATCGTGTGAAGAAAGACATATAATATTCATAAATCATAATTAATATTCATTTAACTAGATTTTGCTGCACATTTTTCACCAACTGAATGCAGTTTTTATTTAATTATTTATGTTGGGAATAACGCCATAACTCCAATCTTCTGTCACAATGCATGCTATATACACACAAAGAAAAATAAAAATTTTAAATTACAAAACTACTACTTATAAAACTGGAAGTGTAAGTAAACATTTCCACGAATGCATCGCTGACATAACATTAAAAACTTTATTTTCACAACATCAAAGATATGTCGATAGTCAACGAACATTATCTTACGAAATTGTGTTTCCCCTGTTGTCCGTCACACGCGCTGTTGCTGCTAATCGCCGCCGAATGTTTACATAAAATTTACTAAATTTCTACTATATGTAGAAAAAGTGGCAAAAATCAAACAAAATGTATTAAAAACAATGATTTCAAATATAAATGTGCTAAAAATTAAATTTAAAGTACAGTAATAAAGTACGTAGTTTCATCATAATAATAGTGCTTTTTTTTTTAACTCTATTTTGGAGGCAAATTTAATGCTGTTTTTTGAGTTTGACATGTAAAAATCCTATTTTTTTAAACAATGTTTTACTCTGCTAAAACTTCTGTTGCCCGCTAAAATGTATATTTGTCCGTTAAATGTTTTTAAATTTTGACAAATTAAACGGAAATTCTGCTACGTAACAACACTAGCCATCTTGTGTGACAGTTGATTCACTGCATTACTCTTAAAAAAAGTTAGTAGCATAATTTTTTCTTAATAGAATTAGTCCGTGAAAACATACTGTGCCCCTTTAATGCTTGTAATTTACATGGTTATTTACAATACTGACCCAAAAATTATTACGTTTCCTTTGTGGAACGAGAGTAAAGTTCAAAACCCTTTCCATTCATTATTAAAGTTTGGTTCTGGTCCGTACCAAATTCATAATACATACGTGTTTTATTTGCACAAATTTTCGTGTGCTAACTTGAAACAAAGAAGTGCCTGCAATTATTATGTTTTACCTGTTTTTTGACATGAGTAATTTAAAACAAATAGTGATTGAATTATCAAAAATTAATTACGTAGTTTTCAACAATTGCAACGTTTCACGACAACTAGTTGTGTACACTAGCATTTGAGGTTAGGGTGTGTCTGTTTGCCTGTTCTTGACGCTACTGAATTTTGGTTGTACCAGTTTTAAGATGGTTATTTCACAGATAAACAATTGTTGCGAATATATTTTGGTTTTTGGACAGAATGTCTGATCGATGGATGCAGGTAAATTAATGATTTAAGGGTCGTAGCATGCTGGTTTTTTTAACATGGTTTATATAGGATATTTGTTGGGACCATCCAAAAAAATCAACTGATATGGGAAGTCGACATAAACGGGAACTCAACAACGAGGTTTCACTGTATTGTGTTTCTCATGTTATCCGTCACACGCGCTGTTGCTGCCAATCGATTAGTAAAAATCCTGGAAAACAATGTTGCTGTTGCACCAATTTTATGAACTGTGATGCAGGAAAAGACTTTGTTTTTAACATTGGGAAACACTTTCATCCTAAATATTTGGGTGAACAACACGTTTGATGACTCATTGTATGCAAATGCAAAGAAAGTTTACCTTCTCTCCAAACTGTCTCAACAGACATTTCTTGAAGGCTAATTGGCATTCCAGAGTCAAGTGTTGGAACTGTTGAGCGAAACGAAGCCAGTTGATTTCAAAGTTTTGTTAGGCTTACATGAACAACACTCATACTTTGTGGAACAATGTGTCAGCATTATGGATTCCACCTTCCAATGCTAACAGTGAAAGAGCATTTTCTGCATTTAGCCACATTCTTTCAGATCTGAGAACCAACTTAACTCCAGTACTACCATTAAATACAAAGTATAATTTGTTATTAAGTCATTGAGATTTAAGGTAATTTTTTATATATAAAATTATTTTTTTAATATAACCGGGTTATTTTTTATCCACTGATTCTTTAATATAAACTGTTCTTGTTACTGAGACCTTTAGATTGTTGGTGCATGATAAATATTGTATATATAGTGTAAATTTTCAAAATAATTTTTTGTACAGCTATGTTGTATTTTATTCACCGTTTTCAGGAATTTTTTTCACAGATATTTGTGAGTTTTATTCACCATTTTCAGGGGTTCCTACTTATTATTATTTTCAATGTGTTGCTCTGTGGTTGTGTGTGTAAATGTGAGCTCACAATTTTCATGTACACTTATTAGCTGCATAATTGAGTGTGCAACTGTCTTGCCTGCGACGCTGCCCCAGCCGGCTAGTTTGTGAAGCTATGTTGACAGCTGCAACTGAAAATAAACACAACCACAAGGGCTTCTGGAGAGACAGAAATTGAATGGTTTTTGCTCAGTTATGTTTGACTGTCTTAAATATGAATCATTTCATCTTGAATATGTGCATGAGTGAATTAATTATTACTTCCAGCCTAGTTTAAATGGCCACGATGCTTAGTGTGAATGTTGCCCCATGGAAGGCAATTAGCATATGTTTACAATATCAGTAATAATTGCATTTCTAATTGTATATTAATAGGTTATCATTATACTTTGTTAGCTACATCCCATTTTTAAATAGCCATAAATTGTCTAAAAACCAAAGAATATTACTATCATTAATAAAAAATATTTCACTAACATTTCTTATATTTTTCATTCTAGAGAATAATTTTCTGAAAATTACCCCTTAATACAGGTGTGTCAAACTGAAACTGGTGTGTGGGCCATATAATGTAATCAAGAGTGCATAATGGGCCGTCAATGGGGGAAGGAAAAAAAACTAATAATTGTATTTTAAACTAATACAACTGATAATGGTAGAAAAATAATACATGCAATGAAAACAAGTACAAAAACAGGGTATATGCAATCTTGGAATTAAAAACGTATACACATTTATATGAATAACTTCTCAAAGTCTGGTATATCTTATTGGTAATTATTTCAATATCCTGCATTTTGTGATTTGCCCTGCTCAGATATTGGTAATTTTGTTAACTGTGCTTGAATTTTTTTGATTTTTGTGTGCAATTTCTGGTTTTCATTTTTTATGACTTCTCGCTCTATGCACTGTGTGTATCGTGCTTAATTTCACTCTTTTTTAATTATTGAGCAGCTATACTAACGTATTGTTTTCTAAGCCAACGTATTTGCTTTCTGGCATATGTGAATTACTTTTTTGCTTGTATAAGAGCAAATATTCAACATGTGATTGACAACTTTCTCCTAGCATTAGTCTCTTATTAAGTTACAATTCCTTGAATGTCTCTTTTTGGTCGATTGAGATAAAGTTTCTCAACCTATCCTCAATGTGCTGCCAAGTTAGCACATTGTCTGCCTTATCTGTTATGGTATTATTGTATACACAATTTGGTAGGTAGTCCCTTGCAAATTAAATTTAACTCGTCTACATCTTTCTGAGTTTTCCCACTCATTAATTTCACTAGCAGTTTTAAAACTGTCTAGAAACTCATCTATATCTTAATTTGTATTACCAGTAAATGTAGGTATTTTAACTGGATCTTTTACAATTACCCTAATTAGTTCTGTTTCCACCATTTTTGTTTGTTACAGTTCTACACAGGAGTTTTCATAGGTAATATCAGGGGTACCTATATTACAATAAGTATTTACCCCTAACTTACTATTTTCATAATTTCTGTGAACTTTAATAGGAGTTTTGTACGTTGGTGGTAACACTGAATTTGTATTTTAGTAAGGCTGCCATTCCTGTCGAGTTTCTAATTCTGTAAAAACCCTTATCTATTATCTTAGGAAGAAGACCTCCTGTTACCCAAATGGATTGCATGTCTAACTCCAACAGTAAATTAGGATTTTCCTGCAGTTTGTCATGTATTCATGGTATTAAGAAATTAAACCTTTCTGCGCTAGTATCAGGTGTACAACCTTGCTTCTGCCATTTTTTTCCCAACATTTTTGAGGCTTTATTGTTAAAATGTGATTGCATATATATGATTAAAAGTACTGTCCGTCGCTAGCCACTACTTTGTCCCATCTTTCTGGCAATTTTCGGATACCATCTCGAAAAAACGATGCGTCTTTTGAGGCGACCCACGAATCGATCCATTTGTTGACTTTTTAATAAGAGCGGAAATGCTGATCAGCCAGGCCGTGTGCCATCGATCGAAACAAATGGTAGTCGGGAGGAGCAACGTCTGGAGAGTACGGCGGGTGGGGTAAAACCTCCCATTTCAGTCTTGACCGGTCTTGCGACATGTGGCCGAGCATTGTCATGCTGGAGGATAGCTTTGTCGTGTCGCTCTTTATACTGTGGCCATTTCTCTTTCAAAACTCGGCTCAAACGCATCAATTGCGTTCAATACCGATCCCCTGTGATGGTTTCACTTGGTTTCAACAGCTCGTAAGATACCACACCGAGGTGACCTTGGTGCCGTGCATATTCTGTCTGGTCATCGACCAGGTGGCATGTCCGGGCATTCCCCATGGCTTTCTACACTTGGGATTATCGTAGTGGACCCAGTTTTCGTCGCCGGTCACAATGTGATGTTGAAACCCCTTCCGATTCTGTCTTTGAAGCAGCTGTTCACAAGCAAAGAAACACCGTTCAACATCTCTCAGTTTCAACTTGTACGGAACCCAATTTCCTTGCTTCTGAATCATTCCCATGGCTTTGAGGCATTTTGAAATGGCTTGTTGTGTCACTCCCAATGGTTCTACCAATTCTTCTTGCGTTTGGCATGAGTCTTCATCAAGTAATGTCTCCACTTCGGAATCTTCTAAACTTTCCTCTCTTCTACCGCCATGCTGGTCCTAGACGTCAAAATCACCACTTTTAAAGTGTTGAAACCACTCACGACACGTTCTTTCACTAAGAGCAGCCTCACCGTATGTTTTTGTTAAATGGAAGCAGAAAATCAACAATTCCCGCAAATGCCAAGCATTTGGCTCGAAAACTGACATCTTCGCTCAAGAATACATTTATGATGCAAACACAAATTCACTAATATGGTGATGTTGTTATGTTGACAGATGTCCAAGCTTACTGTGTGACATTATTGATCTACATATTTCCAACAGCACTTACCGCTGCAGCCATCGATCGAAAAATGGCGGAAGCAAAGTTGTACACCTGATAGTTTTCCTATTCTCAACAGATCTTTTCACTTCAGACAGATCAATAATTGCACTCTTGAATATTTTTTCATAGATTTGCAAAAGTTCTATCTTTATCAGCACTCATAATGTAACTCCTAGAGGCCTAGTTAATTATGCTCTCCTACTTTATATTTGTCAACTTGACCCTTAGTACCAAAACATGCACAATAGTATGTCAGTTATTCGCAAAAAACAGAGAATATTAACACATTAAAAAGTGTGAATTAATCAAACTCCCGCATTCACAGATATGCATTATATTTTTAATTAGTTAACCCCACAACAAAACATACATTTTGCTAGTAATTCACACACAAAACCATGCACTTTGTCTTATATGGGTTGGTTAGTAATATTTAATTTACTTATTGGGGTGAGGGTATGTTAGAAGTGCATTCTATTAAGAGGTCAGAAATATCCTAGCCTCCACCAGTGTTCATTGTGGTTATTATTAAATTAATGACAAAACAAGGACCACAGTGCACTAATAAAATAAAACACTGAGACATGATTTTAGATGTTTACTATTTCTTTACCTGATTTACAAATCGCAGTACAGAGATTGTCAGAAGGAAGTTACAATTAAATTATCTTTTCAGGTAGTTGCTACTATAGAAATCTACCGAAAGCTAGCAGTACAACATGACGTACTCACCACTGATAAATGTCACATCTACAGATGTTCGTATGAGGGCCCAATTTGCCAGGGGCCAACAAGACTTCTCTATAATACCTACTATAGCAGCGACAGGGCCGGTCACACATGCTGGGGTCCACGAGCTGGCTGGCTCGGCAGTTTAGTGACAACACATGACACCAACCTTGTGGAGTCCGTGCTTGTATAATTTTCTGCTGTCCTCGTTTATTCTTGTGTATTCTGACTGTTTGTCTACACACGGCTCGCCCTGGTGATGCCTTCCTCTTTACTTCATGTGTGGCCGTATGATGCTTAATTATAGCAGTGAGAATCGAACGTAGGTATTTTTGATGCTTTGTGTACAACTACCCTTATCGGTTGAACTTCTGCCATGTTTGCTTGCAACAACAATATTTCATATTTACTATTATTCTCATAAATGTGGTATGGTGTACCTATATTAAAGTATGGGTTTTCAACTGACTGAAGATTTTCACTATGGTTTGTTAGTTCAATAGGGGAGTCATAAGAGTCTACATAAAGTGTGCTTGGGTCATTGCAATTCTGTTTACTTTTTGTGCTGAGGACAATAATGTTTTATCTTTTTCTGTGCTCGTATAACAGTACTGTTCCCGTAAGACTAATTAATTTTGCCTTTCCTTACCTGTTCATTATGGGGTAAATAGTTTATTGTAAAGACATTGCAAATTTTGATAAAGTTAAACAGATATTTAGTTACTTTTTATGTTATTTTATTTTTCTTTGTTCATATCGCACACACTGACTCACGGCCGACTTTTATAGTGAGACAATTGTCAATTCACAAAAATTGCAACACCAAGTAACTGCATTAATTTTAACTGAGATGATTAAACTTTTGTCCAGTGCTACACACGCATACCGTACGAGCTAGAGAGCCCATCTCTATCTGAGGCCTTAATGCCGACTTGTGCAGATCTTAAAGTTTTACTTGTTCAAATAAATTTTGCTTGAGGTTAAATGTCCAAATGATAAAATAAAACTTTCTTTGTGGCCTTCGTTATGCGCGAGGTAAGTTTGTTGCGCCTGTTCACATCACTTAAAAAAATTTTCACCAGGCCACCTCTACAACCACCTTCCTTTGCGATTTACCAATTATTAAGTTTGCTCATGACATGGTGCCGGGCACCCACATCGATGAGCAAGTTAACTTCTGATTGGCCCAGCCCGCTCGCCTAATGTATCGTCCCACTGGCGACCTAATTAACTGCTGCCTCCATGGCGCCAACCTAAAATTTATTTCCCACCTGCACAGCAAAACAAACTAAACGCCACAACTGAAAAATATCAAACATACATCCCTGAATTAATATAAAAGTAGTGCCTCACAATACTGTACGGCCAAAGTTATTTCTCACGTATAAACATCCTCTAAGTTACCCTTTTCAAAAATTATATCTGACCCTTACCTCTTATATCCTATATAAACCTATAGGCATAACCATTGGTTATGGCATCATTCGCAAGATATGTAAAAAAATTATTTAAATATACAGTGAAACTTCCATATAACGGACACCCTTGGGGAATGAAATATTGTCCGCTTTTGGGAGAAAAATGAAAATAATGTTTTAAATTGTACATACATACAAGATGTGCCATAGGTAAATAATAAATTATGTACATATTTACGTGCAAAAGGCAATTTATTTCACAACACGGAGCACACAAAACAACTACTGTATGTAGTACTATTACATGCGTAAATTATCTTAAAAATGTATAAAAACAATTTAAAATATTTATGAAGCAATAAAATTTATGACAGAAATTAACACTTAAAAAAGTCTGTTATTTTTGATTAATTTTTTTTAAAATAAGAATTTTATTTTTAACATTTGACTGAATCCTCAATGCTAAGTCGAGTCCCTCAGCGTCACTGTTTGAAATAAAAAAAATTTTGACCCGCTTAATTTGTATTAAGACTTCTTCAGCCTTCATCGGTGGGTCATCGTCCTCCACTTCTGACTCTCGTAACATTTCTTCGTCCTTTAGGCTTTCCTCTGGAATGTAAACAAATGAAAAATTAGTTTTTTTTTTTTAAGACAAAAACATTATTACATATGTGTACGTATACTGTAACTGTATGATTACCTTCACGAATAAGATCTGCAACATTCAGAGAATTATTTTCTGTGACCAGACTTCCATCAATGTCGGCGTACGTTGTTTCGCTCGTCGGGTCGTATGATGTTGGCAGGTCTTGAAGTTCTCCATCTCCATCAACATCTTGTGAATTTGCGGCTTCATCGCTGGAATTTACGAATCCCGACTTTATGAAGCAATGTAACACAGTTTCTTGGCTTATTTTTTTCACGGAGGACGTTGTCCAGTGAATTGCATCCAGGATGTTAATTTTCTTTGCACTATCACTTGATGATGTTGCATTGTCCATGTTGGCCANATCCAGTGAATTGCATCCAGGATGTTAATTTTCTTTGCACTATCACTTGATGATGTTGCATTGTCCATGTTGGCCAACAGGTGCTTCAAAACACACTTTCTAAAGTGAGTTTTGAAGTTCTTTATGATCCCTTGGTCCAAAGGTTGGCATGTAGCAGTTGTATTCGGTGGGAGGAATACTATTTCCACATTGCTGAAATTTGTATTGGGATGGGAGGCTGCATTATCCATAAATAAAATTATTTTTTGATTTTGTAGAATCATTTTGTTGTTCAATTTTGTCAACCAAATGTTCATAACATCTCTGGTCATCCACGCCTTAGAATTAGAATGCCAATCCACATGCAACAAATTGATATCGATACCTTTGAAACACAGAGGATTTTTTGCCTTTCCTATGACCAGAGGGTTTTCAAATTCACCAAGCATATTTGTGCATAAGAGCAAAGTTCAACGCTCCTTTAAAACTTTTCCTCCTTGACAACGCTCATTTTTCAACTGCATGGTTTTATCCGGAAGTGCTCTAAAAAATAAGGCGGTCTCATCGCAGTTTAAATGTTTTTGGGTTCAAAACCAACGCAATATTGTTGAAGCTTCTCTGTCCAATTTTGTACTACGTACTTCTGTGTCTACTGAGGCCCCTTCTCCACTAATGGTTTTATAAGATATCTTATGCCGAGATTTGAATTTGTCGAGCCATCCTACAGAGGCTTTAAAATCCAATTGACCTAAATTTTATGCAATTTCTAAGGCCTTTTCTCGAATGATCGGACCGGAAAGTGGAATGTTTGCAGTCCGAGCACGGCAAAACCATTTGAAAACTGCATNGACCGGAAAGTGGAATGTTTGCAGTCCGAGCACGGCAAAACCATTTGAAAACTGCATCGTCAATGCTCAAACCGGCCGTTTTTGGAAATGATTTACGGGATTCGTCATTTCCATGTTTGGTGAATCTATCTAAAAGTTCCTTTGTATTTTTTATAATTTCACTCTCCTGAGTCTTTCCTATTTTGAATTTTGCAGTGCAGTATCGCACACTTAGTTTTTCACGTTCACTGGCTTTAATTATTTCCACTTTTTCTTTAAGTGTCAAACGCACACGTGGATGCATATTAGAGCTGTTTTTATCGCTCGAAAATCGGAAACAAACTGAAGAGATAAACATGTTTGTACAGTGTGGCGCAACTGAAATCTAGGAATTTGAGACAATGATGATGGTGGAAGGCAAACCAAACAGAGGGGAGAAGGCTTTTCTCAGAAAACATTCCTTTCCGGGAGGCTGCTGTCCACTTTTGGGAGATTTTTGAGGTCAGAATATACACGAAAGAGCTGTCCGCGTCCATTATAGGGAGTGTCCGCTTTATAGAAGAATTTAATATGAAGAAATGAATGGGACTATGCCGGGGAATCAGAATTTGTCTGCTCAAGAGAGTTGTCCTCTTTTGAGAAGTGTCCGTTAAGGGAAGTTTCACTGTAATTATCCTTAATTTTGGGAGATGTAAAAAGTAAAATTTAATTGGTAACCTTAGTTACCTGCAATGTCACATAACTCCCTCTCACCTCTCGCTAACTTTTTGGTAAAATCAATGTTGATTTTCCCAACGAGTTTCAAAATTTTTTACATTTTTTTTACTAACATGTTTTGTTTACTTCTATTCACATTGTACATATTTGAAGTCGAGAAAAAGAAGACATACCCACAAAATAAATATTTTACAAAACACACAATTAAACTTTATCACCTGAGATCATCCAGAATTATGGTATGAAAATTAAGTGCTACAACAAATTAATACAGCAAATTCTACTTGTTTGCAAGTCTGATGAAAGTATTGCCATACTGTTAACTTCTAAGCTAAACCTAAGAACAGTCATGCATATAAAATTCAACTTATAAAACAAGACCACAATCAAATTTTGAGATACGGTTCACAGTATTCCTACAAATTACAAGATTCTGTGACCTTACAAATTACCTGATTCACCATATTCTTACAAATTACATGAAAAAAAATTGCAACACAGTGTATTATACTTAGTTTAAAAAAGACAATTTCAATTGTATTAAAACTTATGTTCAGATTCGTTTTTCCAAAGTTAAATTTGATTGTGCTGGATAATTCTTGCGGGCAAATGAATTCACTCAGCATGCTAGGTATTACTCTAATTAATTATCATGTACACCTTGGTGTGTTTACATTTCTACCTAGAGCATAATCTATACTTCTTAACCGAACAGATAGATACATTTTGTGAACTTGACGGGTTGTCGTTGGCTCAGGAGCGGGTAAAATATTTTGGTAAATTTGCGGTGGCAGATTTTTGAAAGTATTTTTTAGGTTCATTATGATCATAAGGGCGCCAGCTCGGTCGAGCAGAGACTCTTCTCTAGGGGTGGGCCGTTCGCCCGCATGGCAGCTCCTAGACTCACCCCGCGCCGACGATGTCATATTATTGGAAAGTTATACCTGTCTGCTTGCCTAGTAAGGATGTAGGCCTCCTCATATGCCGCTAATTAACACGCAAAACGGTTAAGTGGTTGTCTCACACGCCATAAAACCATGATCGGGGTGCGGTGCACCAGTGGGTAGAAGACCCAAAATTACGTGACCGTGAAGTGGCCGGCAACGAAATCAAACAACATTTACCAAAATAATTTTTTTTACTCAATGCTAAAATTTCTCCTGGGAGGCACGTACGTTGTTCCAAAAACTACTGTGTGTTGCAACGCAAGCTGGTAGGAAATGGCACAAAGCTGATGCACAATTATGGTGTTATGATCCTGGCGCTTTTGAGCTGGTGGGACGTGTGAGTGGTGCTGCCTCTGGATGACGAAAAATAAATTACAGTTCCATAATAAGACCGACTATTGATGCTACAAGGTAATTAATGCATAAAGTGGTGAAGGCCCAGAGGTACGCGATGCGTGATCACCCCCGGCAGCGCTAAAAAACCAACTGAAGAAAATGGCAGAGGTTCGCCATGGTCCAGCCCAATAAAGCAGGAGAAACACAAGAATATACAAAACATATTTTATAAGAAGAACAAGCACACTGAAACATCACGACCCTGAATCACAAAACGAATGAACACTTATCAATTAGCTTTGAGAAACAAATTTCGTGAAAATATAAAAATGTGTTGGCAGTAAACAAGTTAAGCAACATATTGTTAAAAAGCTCCTTGGCCATCTCTCTCAGTCCATTGCCTTGTTAATTTAAATAAAAGCACAATTACACTACAATAAAGAAATTTAGAAAATAATTATATTCTCAATTTGGTTATGATAAAATGGTATTGGGTGGCTTGAGTTGGGTGAGTCCACTTTCACTCCAGGAGGGGTGTGAGTAGCAATGCCTGAATGTCTATAAAACCAGAGCAATTCTTTATCAGAAATATTCTGGTTGAATTTGATAATGGTTGTACTTTCAGAAAAATTGCCTGGGTGTCAGGCTGCATTCATACTACTAGCACATGCACACACGGGGATGTAACATTCGAAGAAGGGGCGCATGAAGAGGGTTGCTGGAACTCTGTAGCCATTGTGGCCCCCTAGCTGCATTCATTTCCCCGGTGGCAACTTTACTGAGGGGGTTGTTTGGTGATTGTGATTGGCCCTAATCAATATGCCCTCAAAAGTTACCTCTTCAGGACATTAACGTGGGACGGTAATTAATAAACTTTCATTACCTTTTCAGTGACCATCTGGGCTGTAGCTTGCTTAATCGGGTACAATTTCACAAGTTTGGTGAATACATCAAACATTTCAAATATATACTCTACCCCTACCCCCTCTTTGCCCTTGGCAGAGAACCAAACACATCTACACACACTCTTTTCAACAACTCTGTAGCCAGTATATGACCCATGATCCCTTTGCAAATTCTGTTTTAAGTACCTTTGTCTGTGCATACATTAAACACAACCCTATTACCTTGGTTACTGCTCGATACATATCCCTAAACTCACAGAAATTTTGTATGTATTTGCTATTTTAGTAACACCATAATGTTCACATTCACTCACTTTTTTCCTAAGCTGATCAGGTATGCACAGAATCTATTTTGCACCAGTGGTATCTATATTTTGAAACAAATATTCTTCTTTAACCATGAATTTCTCCCTAATAATATCTCTACAATTATTTGGTTCCAATTTCTGTACTACTCTCTGGAGCTGAGATTCCTTTGACAGTTCTGTTTTCAACTTTACTGCAAGTTCCCTCTTTTGTTAATGTAATTGCAGAAACAAGCTCCTTTGCGTTTTGCTGTGCTATCTGAATTTTGTTTACATTAGTTTGTAAACCTTGGTAACTGTGTGCTTTAGTTTCTACTCACACTGGCATTTTGCAATTTCCCCTTCACTTATAGAAACATACTTTGAAAATTCTAGAACCCTGTTTTCACCCTAGTTTGCTTTGGTTAAACTTTCCACATTAACCTCTGTCAATTTAACATTTAAGTTCATCTTCAGTTCTGCAAAAATTTTATTACGATTATTTAATTCACTTTGCACATATTTTACTGCTGATTTCAAATAATTAATTTCAGTTAATTGCCTGTCAAATTTTTCCCCAAAATCTGCTTTGAAGCTATCAAATTTTTCTATTTACTGTTCAAACCTGTTTTTTTTATTCTGTTCTAAATCCCTGAAATTCTGTTTTTTGTTTTGTCATTAACTTTACAAGCAGACTTATTTGATGACTTATTTCCGACGTCTCTTTTCACTGAGTTTTCCTGTTCTTATTGCCACAAACTAAACCTGAACTGTTATAGTCGGTTCATGACTGGAAGAGACTTTCTTGAAGCCCTGCTAAAGATCTATTTTCCAGCCCATTTCGTATCCTTCTGCCAAAGGGTAAACAAACATTGCCATGTGACTGCCACATGGCAATGTTTACATGCAATGTTTACATTCCACTGTGTGTGAGTACATGTGTTCGTACATGCACGTACCCATCATAAAAGTAATGTATATATTATTAATGGATATTCCACAAGCGTAAAGTTTTTAATCTTGAGGATTTCACACAAAAGAATATGTGATGCAAACGAAAAACATTTCATTATATAAACCCAAAATGTGAGTATTAAAAATGAGATGTTTCGTGTGCGTGCCTGTGTGTGTGTGTGTGTGTGTGAATATATGTTTGATTTTGACTGGGGGATTGGGTGGGGGAGAAAAAATTTCACTTTGATTACATATTATAGACACAATTCTTTGCAATGAAATGTGTCAACATTCAAGGAGTCCATCCAACANAAAGGGTAAACAAACATTGCCATGTGACTGCCACATGGCAATGTTTACATGCAATGTTTACATTCCACTGTGTGTGAGTACATGTGTTCGTACATGCACGTGCCCATCATAAAAGTAATGTATATATTATTAATGGATATTCCACAAGCGTAAAGTTTTTAATCTTGAGGATTTCACACAAAAGAATATGTGATGCAAACGAAAAACATTTCATTATATAAACCCAAAATGTGAGTATTAAAAATGAGATGTTTCGTGTGCGTGTCTGTCTCTCTCTCTCTCTCTCTCTCTCTCTCTCTCTGTGTGTGTGTGTGTGTGTGTATATATAGGTTTGATTTTGACTGGGGGATTGGGTGGGGGAGAAAAACTTTCACTTTGATTACATATTATAGACACAATACTTTGCAATGAAATGTGTCAACATTCAAGGAGTCCATCCAACAACATTAACATGGCAACGCCAATCTCTCATAAGCCCCCGGATGGCCGTACTGTAGAGAATTTGTGCGATTCTTGTTTAACCTAATATTTCATTTATCGGTTTTTTTATACTAATATCAGCTCTTTATTATTTGATTTTTCATAACGTATGACTTTAATTTGTGCTAACCTTCTCGTACAGATTCCTTTTGCTTTTGAAATCTGTATAAGAGATTACTCATAGTGCGTTCTAACGTGTTTAATATTTTTCAAATTTATTTCAGGTTTGCTTAAAATTTTATTTACTGTATTTTACGTTGTATGTTGCGGTAGTTTTTGTGTGCAGTCATGAGTTCTAGCAAGGTGAATAAAAGAGAAGTCACCAACGCCAACAGGACATCATTAACCTCACCGAATCGTTGTATTCACTAATTAGGCGAGGGGAAATGAAACCCTGCAACGTCGCGGAAAGAGTGGCAGAAATGTTGAAACTCTCCAAATCTACAGTGCTAAGGTATGTTAAAATATCTGTAGTATTAACCATTGCGTTTGCAAGTTGTGTGTGTTAAGATCAATTACGTTGGCCCACGAAATGTGTTTACAAGAACATAAAGAAAATTTGTTAATAACTTGATAACGTCGTCGAACGTTGTCTACGTGTATTTTTAACGTTTTATTTTGGTAATTATTAAGTTTATAGGGTTTCCTGTAAAAATAAAAATAATTCATTGAAAATCTTATATTTCCACTCTGCTAATGATGCAGAACACGAATATACGAGGGGCATTAACGTCCGACTAATTTCGTAATATGTGCCCACCTAACCTAACAGAACCTAACCCCACGATGAGTGAATCACTATTTTACATTTTTTAACTAACCTAGGATTGTAGGGTTATATAGTAACCAATACCTGCCACCTATTAAACTAACCTAAACTAACACACGGCAGAGCATATCACATTGTCACACATCATTTGTAAACAAACCCTTGTATGTTTTTGGTATCAGTAACTGTAGTTGACCCAGTAACTGAATTATGGTCCTTTTTAAATTATGCAAATTAGGTTGGCTATGTAGCACTGAAAGTGAAAAATATGACACTGATAATTTACAATAACTAAAAGACAATGGCTGTAGAACAGTGGTGTTGGGGAAATGCATTAATACACAATTGTTTTCTTAAAAGATTATGACTGCGATTTCATCGATTACGATGTCCTCTCATGTTTAGTGAAGTGATACAGATATGTTTAATAGTAGGGGAAGTTCCAGTTATATCGACTGTAATCTATTTAGTGACGTATAACAATGGCAATTAATGCCGCAATGTAACTTATAAATACAAAACAAGCTCCTTCTTCAGAATCTTAAAATGCACCATCTCTCCATAACCTATATAAAATTAATTGACTATAACAAACTCACTATAGAGGCAATTTTCCTTACCATTGTCAGTTGTCTTTATAATAAATTTCCACTGTATATATTGGGTTGTTTATGAAGAATCCCTCGCAGGGGTACACAAATTCCAACACAAAGTAGTTTTTATTTTTAATTACACATTGTAATACCACCTTTTGGTTAGGTGATTCATACACTCACATTTGAGTCTATATAACCCTACAATCCTAGGTTAGTGTAAAACCCAACAATCCTAGGTTAGTTTAAAAATGTAAAATAGTGATTCACCCATCGTGGGGATAGGTTCTGTTAGGTTAGGTGGGCACATGTTACGAAATTAGTCGGACGTTAATGCCCGTCGTATATTCGTGTTCTGCATCATTAGTGGAGTGGAAATATACCATTTTCCGTGAAATTATTTTTTTTTTTTTTACAGAAAAGCCCCCTAAACTTAATAATTACCCAAATAAAACGTTAAAAAGACACGTAGACAACGTTCGACGATGTTATCAAGTTATTAACAAATTTTCTTTATGTTCTTGTAAACACATTTCGTAGGCCAACATAATTGACCTTAGCACACACAACTTGCAAACGCAATGGTTAATACTACATATATTTTAACATACCTTAGAACTGTGGATCTGAAGCGTTTCAACATTTCTGCCGCTCTTTCCGCGACGTTGCAGGGTTTCATTTCCCCTCGCCTAATTAGGGAATACAACGATTCGGTGAGGTTAATGATGTCCTGTTGGCGTTGGTGACTTATCTTTTATTCACCTTGCTAGAACTCATGACTGCACACAAAAACTACCGCAACATATAACGTAAAATACAATAAATAAAATTTTAAGCAAACCTGAAATAAATTTAAAAAATATTAAACACGTGAGAACGCACTACGAGTAATCTCTTATACAGGTATCAGAAACGAAAGAAATCGGCACAACGAGAAATAATAAAGAGAGGATATTAGTGTAAAAAAAAAAAAAAAACCAGTAAATGAATTATTATTGGTTAAACAAGATAATCGCACCAATTCTCTGGCACGTGTGTCGACCACATCTCGCCAACAACACACGGAACGAAGGTTTGTAAACAAATGGCCGCTCTACTTTCACCTTGAGCGTGATCTTGTGAGTATGCAAGAAACATTGAAATCAAAGTACGTTAGCATCACGTCATTAATAATTGGCATAATAAGATACAAGTCTTTTCGAAATCAATTTGTAAGTGATAAATTAACAATTACGTTAAAATTTTAGAACTATTTCCTCTCTTTGTGCTGGCAACCTAACGGCATAACTGTATCCGCGCTCGCCGCTGTTTTTTTTGTAATGTTATATGCATGTAGCTAACGGCTAGGATGTTTTTTCAAAGGTTGATTTTCAAAAGTTTCTTCCAGTCGTGAACCGACTATAGCTTCCATACTGTTTCCTAATCAGATGGATCGCTACCAAAACCCAAAAAAATTGTCACTTTCACTAGGGATGCTATCTTTATATGTTGGTGTTTCTTCCGTATTACTAGTTATAAATGCCAAAACAGTATCGAAATGACAAACATTTATGGGAAAAGAACAGTGGTTTTCAAATACTAAACCTGTAATCAATACACTATAGGAACAGTTAAATAGAACAATATAACTGCAGTGTTACCTTAATCTACAAGGGTATTTATCAATAGAGGGAAAAACAAAACAATTAAGGCTGCACAAAGAAATTTGTAACAGGAGAAAAAATATTGTACAAATATTATAACAACAAATTTATAATATTGTTCACACTTGTGATTTTTTTGGCGTGGTGTTTCCCACATCCCATGATGTCGACATGTTGATTCAATGTTTACCTGTGCATTGATCTTATCTCAGGGTCGAACATTTTACTGCGGCTGAAGCAGAAGTTCTGACAACTGCTACATCTTCAGCCCCACTTTGGGTGCCATGTTGTTACACTCCAGGCCTTCTGGCCAAAGTGCAATTAGGAGACAGGATAGCAGGGGCGACACTGTTGTTTCCAACTACTGTAGTCTTCTGCTTTCAAGCTCCGACGAAAAAATACACATGATACACTTTTGCAACCCTTATTTGTTCACTGTGAGATAAATATATTTTATTTAAAAAATGTCACAAATTTTTAGTAAGTTAAAAAGAGAAAGACAAGATATTTAGTTATTTAATATGTTAATTTATTTTTCTTTGTCCATGACACATTCATTACAGAAAACACTTCAAATTGACTCACGGCCGATTTTTACCACAAGGCACTTGCCAAGTCACGAAAATTGCACCACCAAGTCACTGCATTCTTTTAAACTGAGCTGATGAAGTTTTTGTCCTGTTCTGCACATGCATATCGTACGAGCTAGAGAGCCCATCTCTAGCTGAGTCCTAAATGGCGCCTCGTACAGATCTTAATTTTTACACGTTCAAATAAATTTTGCTTCAAGTTAAACATCCAAATGATAAAAAAAAAATTCTTGGCGCAGCCTAAGATCTGTACATGGTAAGTTTTTTTCCGCCTGTTCATATAACTTATGATTACTGTTGCTCATGACAGTGCCAGGCACACACGTCAACGAAAAAGTTAACTCCTGATTGGCCCAGACTGTTCCCCTAATGTAAAGTCCCATCGACAACCTAATTAACTGCCCCTGCCATGGTTCCAACTTTACATTTTTTCCCATCTGCACAATATAACAAACTAAAATCTACAACAGAAAAATAGTATACATACCGCCCTGAATTAATATAAAAGAAGTGCCTTACAATACTGAACAGCCTAAGTTATTCACAAGTACAAACATTCTCTAAATTAACCTTTACAGAAATCATATCTGACCATTACCGCTTATATTCTATACAAACGTACAGGCATAAGCATTTGTTACTAGCATCATTTGCAAGATCTATAAAAAAAATTATCTGAATATAATTTTCCTTTTATTGGGAGATATTAAATTGACACAAGTATTGTATTTAAATTCACTAGCTGCAATGTCTCAACTTCTTAAGAGGGCGTCATACATAAATTAATGCTGAACACTTTTTTGAAGTTTACAGGTTTCTGGAAGCCAATATAGAAAAATTAAAAAAGCACTAGCCTTAATAACTCTTTCTGCCTACTTTGTGAGTAAATTATTTGATGGAATGATACTTTTATTTAGCACAATAATTTACACAACACAAAAATGTGCAAATTTAGGGTGGAAAAAACAGCTTGAAAGTAATGTATCATGCTGGAAAAATTTTTGCTCACAAAAGTAATGAAAAATATTATCTAGGATAGGCATGATGACAATTTTTTAAAATACATTAAATAATGTTCTTACGCTTCCACTATTTACTAAAAATCTATAATTTTTCCAGGAAATTAAGGTTTAATAGCAATAATTAGCCATTAAAATAGTTATTTTAAATTTCGCGCTAAAACGCTTAAAGCGTCATGGCGCCGGCTTGTGACGTCACGCCTCGCGTAAACAAACCTCAACCAGTAACAAATACTCGACAATAGTCAGACAAATTAAGTTATTTTGTGTTTTAAAATGAATTCTAAAGTGTATAAGTGGTGTGCAGTGCCTAAATGTACTAACACATCGATAAAAACTCCCAACAAGGTTTTCGTTTACGTTCCAAACAACAAAACAATGAGAAATAAGTGGTTAAATCTTGCACGGCGGGACCCTGCAATTGTATCGCCTAATTCTTCAATTTATTTCTGTGAAGACCATTTTGATGTACGTTTTTCCTTTATACCTTTATCGATTATAATAGTGTGTACTTGATGTGGTTGGAGAAATTGTCATTTGTCTGAACAATAAGTACCTATGTACTTTTAAAAGTCGATCACTTTAGAGGTTAGGATTCAATTATTTATTTATTGTTCTCCTCCACCACTGGTTATTTTAACAGGTTCTTATTCTCGTTACAGTTGCCAAATGATATGGATAATTATATTCAGTATCTTGTGATGGGTTCAGTGTCACAAGTGCGCATGAAACCTGGGTGTGTTCCCACTAAATTTGAATGCCAACCAGATCGAAGAAAACGCACTTCAAATACTGTACAACGACCATATATTCTCAATAAACGAAGAAAGAGAATAGTTGAAGAAAGTGAGAAAGATGATTTTTCTATGAGTTCAACTTATGCTAGCAAAATATTTATGAAAAACATTCCATTAATAGCTAGTCTATTGCGTCCTTTTATTGTTAAATTAGACAAAGATTCAATAAAAAATAAATTACCCATGGCTTTTAGGCATAAATATCACCATGTAAGTTGCATTATTGACTGCTTAGAAATTGAGATACAAAAGCCTTCGAAAGCCTTGAATCAATAAAGAAAGCAACATGTAATTAGGTTCATGATATAGTTTAAAAACAACATTTCGCTAACATAACCTCTAACCTATCATAAAGTGCATATTAAAAAGCAATTTTACGTGTTTTAGACTTTTAAATTATTGTTATTTAAGATTGTTAATGTAGGTACTGACATGGAAGTTTTCACATTTCGAAATTCTGCTGAGCAAAAGTCTTTGTTTGATGCAAGAAATTCTCCCAGCATCAACAAATCTACTCTCGGCAAATTAGAGCTGTTTGCCTTGATAAATCCTTGATGCATCGTTAACGTTCCTTGGTTTGGGATATGGATACTCAAAACTGGACAGTTTGATTGTTGAAACAACAGAGTTATTGATTAACACAGGAAAAGTTCGAATGAAATCTATGAAACTCAATGATGTTTACAATAGGCAAATGAGGCGTGACGTAATACGCTGTGATTGGTGTTTCACAAAACATGGCGGATTGTCGTATTTCGTATTTTTATTTTAATAATATAATATTAATCTCACAATTAATGTGAAATTACGTATATTTTTTACGATCTTTGTTATCTATTCTAATAATTAAAAGCATTATTTTTGTATTTCTTTGTTACTGTCATCATGCCTATTGCAGTTAATAATTTTTTATATTCGCTTCCAAAAAACCTGTGGATTTTTGTTAGTGTGTTCAGTGTTTGTGTACCATACCCTATTAAGGTAATGCAGTCACATACTCTGGTAATTATACATAAAGTGATATGATAGCAGGGCAGCGAGTCACTAAGGGATGTTTGAATGAAAGTCGAGCTATAATCCTACCAGCATGTAGAGTTATGGAGGCATTCTGTCGCGATACCTCTTTACCTTTGGCGGATAGGATTTCTGCATTTATCTGATGAATACTCTGGATTACTGACGTTCTCTCAGGGTGCATTGAACCTTCCAGTTCGGCAGGGTGACCGACATAAAAATGTGACGAGCCGAGTTGTAGTTGTTGAAAGGATGAGTGGCCGAGCTCCAGCGATAGACGACGAGCGGCGAGAGAAGTGACCAGCGTAAGGGAAATCTGCGACTGCGAGTGTCGCACAGTGAAGGGTGCGGTTGGTAGGCTGGACTATTGGACTAGATGTGTGAGTGAAAGACATTACAAATGATGGCAACAGACAAACTGAATGTGTGTTAATGATGAGTACGAGTAGACTATAATGAAATAGCGGCATTGAGAGTACCTTAATTAGAGTTAAAATAGACATTAAATATTACACTCTCGGAGAAATAAAAAGAGTTAAGATTGGAAATAGATAATTTAATGCTCTAATGAATGGCTGTGTAAATTTATTAGAAATCAAATTTAGTTCTCTTATTTTTATTAAGACCTTGACATAAACCATGCGTCCATGAGCTCCTTGTGCCCACTCTGACTGCCGCAGTCGCATCAACTGCACCATTTGCACTGGGCTGCACCATCAGGCCAAGAGTGCGTAGTGCAGGTTGACAGGAACGGAACTTGCACCTTCTTGCCGAAAAAGATTACGTAATTCAAGAGACCGCCCTACTCATTTATTACAAGAGGTAACTCTTTTAACAAATAAGTAGGCAGTCCGAAACTGTGTTTACCCCAAAACCACAGTCGTTGGGCGCACTGGTAATTGGTCGTTACATCGTAGCAGCTCGCACCGCGATATACGACATTACACACCACCAAGTGACGTCAACTGCCCTATAAGCAGTACTAAGTGCCCCAAAGTGCAACCAATAGTGTGCGGCATTTTTTTTAGAACATATCACATAGTTTCAATTAATTCTAATCTACAGTCAGGGGTGGGTTTTATTGTGTTAAGGGCCGACGAGCATTGCAGCCCTCACCCCTTTGTCCAGGCGGACTCGTCCATACCTTCAGGAGATGGCCATCTGGCAATACCGTAGCAAGTGAAATTCAAATACGTAACCAGAAATCGAATACAGTGACTTTTCTCAATAAAGCATAAAAGTGTATCCAATGTATAAGAGGGTAATTGTGTTTTTATAAAGGGAGCTGCCTATAAAGGCCATCACTAATATTTTGTAGTGACACTCCTCATCAAATCCATAACATCAATTTAAACAGGCATTTGTTAATCAATGGGGGTGTCACCAATGTGTTCACTTTAATTTGAATAATTTATCAGCAGTGTAATAATGTCATATTGGTGTTTGACGTTGGTTCACGCAACCTGTCGTGAAAGCCTACGCTATTCTCCCAGTTCGCCTCAGCATACGAGCCAGACTGGCAGCGTTGGTCATCAGCTCCGCGAATCCCCTCAGTACCATAATTTAGGCTGATCTAACTTCAATACAATAGCAAAGTAATTCACCGGAACCTTATGAATCTGCTGTACCGAGGGGAGTACTGCCTGCACTCTCACCTGAGGCTTTAATGCTAATGCATATCTCCAAAATAACTTTAGACATAGGTCATTTTTATACAAAGGTCACTGGCAGGTCGTAAGTGCTGGGACAGTTTTAATTTCTCACATGTCCACCTCCTGAACATGTAACAAATTACGTGAGTAAACAGCTTTACCAAATTTAGTGAGTGTTTATTCATTGTCCTCTGGGACACATAGGGCACTATACCCCCTTGTTGCACCACCCACATTTTTCTTATATACTTTGCAGGCGTGCGAGGAGGCCCACAGCCTCGTAAGTGTTAAATTCAGTGTAACTATATTTCAGGCATACATGATACGGTCTCGCCACGAGGTCAATGTGTGTAAGTAGTTTATGTGGACCACTCATGTGTGGTCTGGCATGGCCACTGTCATCACATCATCGGCCACAGTCACTGCACCAGTGTGGCCCGTTGAACATGCAGGTTGTGCGTGCCAATGCATGTCCGCATCGTTCACTTGGGAACGGGTCATGACCCGATACCGAGTGATCCAACCGAGTGCCTGTGGTGTCACTAGAGAGATCTATAATTAGGATAGGAATCAAGTGTTAGAATGTGTAGTATATAGCATTAGAACTTTTCGTCCACTGGCAAATGTTCGTGAAATTCGGCCTTAGGGGATTGCGAAGTAATCGCAGAATAAATGCACACCATGTGCATATTTAATGAGGTGTTGTATATAATTTGCCGAGTGTAATTGTGTGTCTAATCAAGCCAATCAGTGACATGGGAAATAATAAGTCTTTCTTTCAATCTGACTGTTCCAGTTGTAGAGTGCCCCAAAACTTAACAGACCTAAATATCCCACATGCTCTGCAAGGTACCCAGTGGTGGATTTACCAGCAGGCTGAGTAGGCTGGAGCATAGGGCGGCAAATTTGGGGCCAAATTTTTTTTTATGTCTTACAGAAATTAAAAAGATTCACATTTATATACCTAAATGTACACAAACAATTCAACATGTAATGTGTTTCACCACTTAGATAAATTTTTCTACAATTTGCGTAGTCGCCTTTGGTTGCGGCACGGAAACGAGTGACATGACCGTTCGCTAAGTGTGTGTGGCCGAATTGACTGCACGAGCGCAGGAGCGGAAGCGGGGTCGTGCTGTTGTAGGCATACGCCGCGTGGTGGCATTGAGTTCCAGAGAGATAGATATAGAGCGGCGGCCGGCGATACAAACGGGCAAGTCCCGTCCCGTATTTACTTTTTCTGGTTGTGTGCTGTAATTTTTCAAAGTGTTTCGTGGATTGTATGAATAATTTCATAGCATAATATCACCGGTGCGTAGAAACTTATAGTAGGTAAGTAATCATAATATATTACAATAAATCATCCGTAACGAATCAGTAAGATGTAATTTAACTTGATAAATAGCGGTTTCGGAAGCTATGCAAAGAAATTTCGATTTTTTTGTTGTATCGTACTTAAATAAATTTCTTGTACTTATGTTAGGTAATTATTCAATGTCTGAAATCTGAACAAAGGATGTACGAAAAATAAAACTCCCAATGTAATCTTTTTTATTTCAGTTCTTGGAATCCAAGAAATTGCTAGAATGAGTGATGGGAGAAAGCGACTTAGTGGAGCTGAGTATAAAAAGAAGGCCAAAATAAAAAAAGAACAGATTATCCTGAAACGATAAAAATTGACAGTTTTTTTAAAAGTGGAAGTTGAAGTAGTGTTGAAAGACCAGGAACTTCAACATGCACTGACACAATACAATCTGGAAAAGATGAAACGGATTTGAACTCTGCGGCCCAACAACAACAGTCATCTGTTGAACCATCTACTTTTGAAAAAACGGATATTTATGTTTTTGACGTAGAGGCGGTAGAGGAATCATCAATAAGTATAACAATTGAAGATGCGTATCAGAATATTTTTTAAGTAATGACCAAGTTCAAACAACAGTAAATCTAAACAAATATCCAGCTTTACGGGAAATCAACGATACCTTAAGGGAGATTATCGCAAGGTAAGGCTTCGATCAAAACAAGTTGTGACTTCTCTAAAAGTGAAAAAATATATGCTGATCAGCATCGTTTCTTGCCAGTGAGTATCTTCCAAAGAAAAATAATTAAGTGAATGACCGAAATTGGCTGGTTTATTCTGAAAGTAAAAGATCTGTATATTGCGGGCCCTGTTTGGCATTCGGTCTATTGGAGAATAAGACTCAGTTTGAGAACGAAGGAGTTAATGACTGGAAAAATGCAGAACACCGAGTAGCTCAGCATGAAAACTCTGCGTGTTATAAATTTAGTATCCTTAGTTTGAAAGTTAGAAGTGAGATTGATGGCCAACTTGATAATTTACTGCATATCCAGATTGATGAAGAAATTACTTATTGGAGAAACGTTCTGAAGAGGGTAGTTGCCGCAGTGACGCGACTGTGTTCAAGAGGCCTCGCTTTCAGAGGAAAAAATGAAAAGTTCGGTGATCCGCATAACGGAAATTATTGTATTATTTTGGAACTGCTAGCTGAATTCGATCCTTTTTTAGCCAGTCATATTGAACGATTTGGGAATCAAGGATCTGGAAGTACCAGTTACTTATCAAAGACCGTTTGCGATTAGTTTATTCTCTTGGTGGGTCATAAAGTCTTAAAACACATTGGAGACGAGATAAGAATGGCGAAATATTTTTCCTTAATCATATATTCAACACCAGATATAGCACATGTAGACCAACTTACCCTCGTCATTAGATACGTTTTGGAAACAAGCGAAATGTGTGAAAGATTTCTCAAGTTTTTTCCCTCGGTGGGACATAGANCGTGTGAAAGATTTCTCAAGTTTTTGCCCTCAGTGGGACATAAAGCTGAAGAAATGTTTTCTGCCATTATTTCGGAACTCAAAACACTGGGCATAAATATTGAAGACTGTCGTGGACAATCATATGATAATGCCACGAACATGTCTGGTGTGTACAATGGCTTACAGGCTCAAATCCAAAGCCAAGCACCTTTTGCTTTTTTCGTTCCTTGCTCTGCCCACTCTTTAAATTTAGAGGCAACTGCGGCTGCTGAATCTTACACAGAAGCTTGTCGCTTCTTCATGTTGCTTCAAGAAATCCATGTTTTTTTTGTAAGTTCGACACAGCGCTGGCAAAAATTAATTACTGAAATCCCGAAAGGGAAAATGTTAAAGAGAGTAAATCTGACACGTTGGTCAGCTAGAGAGGACGCATGTAGAAGTTTCAGAGATTGTTCGCACGAAGTTCTTAAAACTTTGGAATCAATCAAGGATGATTGTACCGAAAAGCCTGTAACGCGAAACAAAGCGACGGGAATACTTTTGAATTTAGAAAAACTGGAAACGGCGGTAATGGTTGTTGTGTGGAATGTTTTTTTGGAAAGAATAAACAAAGTGAATGTTCAAATTCAGGCATATATTAAGTAGATTTGATAACTGTTGCCGATCTTTACGAATCTCTTTGCAAGTTTTTCGTAGCTGAACGAGAAAATTTTAAGTATTTCGAACAAAATGCGATGGAATTAAGCGTGTCGAACCAGTATACAAAAGACATGGGAAAAAGACAACCGAAAAGGAAAAAAAATTATGATGAAACACCCGATGAAGAAATGAGAATGACTGCGAGTGATACTTTCAGAGTTAACACATTTCTCGTCCTCATTGATAGACTCGTATCCGGATTAGAGAAACGGCAGGAGGCCTACAACAGGTTCAATGAAAAGTTTTCATTTCTGACCAAAATGAGTGAATTGTCATCATCAACCCTTACAGAAAAAGCCCATTTTTACAATAAATGTATCCTAATGATTTAGAGACTGACTTAGATCAAGAATGCATACATTTTCAATGCCATCTTTCTTCTGAAAGGATTTTGGTAAAACCAGATTCTGGATCATTGAAAAGTCTATCTTCGTTCCTGCGAAAACAGAATTTGCAAAAACGTTTATCTAAACTTGGATATAGCAGTTCGCATGGCTCTATGTACACCAGCGAGAAATTGTTCGGGTGAGAGAAGCTTTTCTTGCTTAAAACGAGTGAAAAATTATCTAAGATCTACCTTAAGCCAAGACGCCTTAGCTATTTTGTGCAT
The DNA here is from genome assembly GCA_002778355.1 of Clitarchus hookeri. Taxonomy (NCBI): domain Eukaryota; kingdom Metazoa; phylum Arthropoda; class Insecta; order Phasmatodea; family Phasmatidae; genus Clitarchus; species Clitarchus hookeri. The sequence continues at coordinate 157,888 of NQII01004696.1, read as the reverse complement.
AGAGTCAGATCTAATGAACAAGATTTCATACGACGATATAAGTAGATTATTTTGCCAATAGAAAATCGCGCAAAAAGGCATTGTAAAACTTTCACAACTTAATTAATTGAATTTGATCGACATCATCAGCCGGATTGTTACCAGATAATTGAATATATTGTTTTTAAACTGTAAAGCGCAATAAAAATTATTTAATTACGTTTACCGAATGTACATTAGTGTGTAAGTAGTATTGAGGCATACCTTACCCCGCCTTATTAGTAGTACATGATTGAGCTTTTATTAGCTCAGAAATATACCCAAAAACTATTTCTTGTGCAATCTTAACTAAATCATTGGGTTGTAAAAATAATCTAGAAACTGACACATCGATCCCCTAGTTCACAATCATACTAATTAGTGGGGAAAGGTGGTGTAATTAGGACGATAGTGCACAAATCATAAAGTTACAATTTCACTGACAAAAAAATTGTAATTAATATGATTGTGAACTAGGGTATCCAATTGCAGAGGTCGGTAGGGGCGGCAAAATTTGAATAGCCTACTGGCGGCAAATGTGTAAACACGCCACTGAAGGTACCACATAATCATGTTTTGTATCTAAATTAGTACTTCATTATGAACTCTTAACTCTCTACAGGATTAAAAAAACTCTCTCAGAACATTTAAGTATTTTATGTGTATATGTTTCAAGTTCTATGTTAATGAGGGTTAGTTAATTAAATTACCTCGCAGTGTGGACCGAGCTCTCTGCAAGGATGCCCCTTTCGCGCTATCTCTGGCATGTGCATCGCATCGCGGGAGACTTTCATACTTTATTCTGAACACAACTGCAATAGTTAATGTAATTTACTGGAACTTTTATTTAGTTTACCAACAGTCTTGCCCCCGTTCGCACCACCCCTCCGTCAGCTCAATTTACCAACCCCAGAGGTTTAATTAATATTGCAAGTTTTCGCACCATTCTAGGCCTTTTTGTACAGTAACGGCCGCTGATAGGCCTCGTGAGTCAGGTTCGCTTTAATTTGCATTGTATACATATAACTGCGTACACTATTCGGCAATACAATTTACTTGAGTTAACCGAAACTTGGGAGTTCTCATTTAGTGCTGTATTCAAGGCCCTGGCCCTATTCAGGAAGTCATCGACGCCTCAAGGAGGCATAATTCATTTATAAGGTAAAAAGGTAATATTAAGGTGTGCTGTGGAGCCTGAATACCATGGCTATATATTACGTTTTCCTGTAAATTTGTACTGTGAGATTCAGGGCATTCAGCCCATGATTTTGAGAACTGTGACTTCGTGCTCACCTAGTGAGCTGGCGCCCAATCTATTCGAGATAGGAGTATTGTATAATATTCTGATTTTTCTTAACATAGACGTCGGTCGACGTCCGCATTACTATTCCCGACTGCTCAGGTAGCGTTATAGTGTAATATTTAGTGCATGACAACTTGACAGAGGCATCTAGGACCCCCTGGGCTGTCGACCGAACGATCCACTTCATTAACTCTCCACTGAGTTATGGCATCTGGCAATTTTAAACAGAGTTGTCCCTGCCCAAATCACCGGGTGGGGTAATTCTACACTCCACCAGTCCTGAGTCACCTCGACTATGTGAACCTCCATCCCTCACAAACTCAGTTACGCCCCTCAGGCGTCCATATAACAATACACACATATGCACTATATTATTATTGTTCCTACTACTTGCACATGCACTATGTTACTAAGTTTGCACACGACACACATGCACTATGTATTCTGTCGGAGGGTTGACGTACTTTAATTTTATGGGGGTGTTGTTATCACACTACCTGGATGACCAACTGGCATAAGGCAGCAAGTGAGAGAGGCCCTACCTCCACAAATGTTACAGTTAGGTTTTTGATGTTGGCTTCAACTATAAAATCCTAAAGTACAAAAATAAGTACTGGAATGAGGTTAATTTTTAATAACTATAATTGAGGTGTCTCTTCTTTTTAATTGACTATCATGTAGTTAAAATTTCTTACTTTTGAATTAATACAAGTATTATATTTAAATTCAAGAATACTAAAATGAATTGCATATAAGATGCTCTTAACCCAAAGCCAATAACTCAGACTTTGCATATCACTCACGAATGCATGCCTGAATGATACCATGTGAGGGTTCAGACAGACACATGCCGAAGTATTGCCTCTCGCACTTGGATGCTGAGGTGATTGATACAGAATAACCAGCCATAATTGTGTTCAATGCCTACATAATATCTCTAATACTGAAATTAGGTTTTTCATAATATAAAGTTCATTATGCTACATGGATGTTTATCCTATATATTAAATGTGGCAATAAAAATAGTGTTCAGGTTCATTTACTTACTGCTGCAGACATTCTATACAACTAATCAAGTGCTGTCTCATAATAGATGCACTTCAACTGACCTGCTGAGCAGCTCTAACTCATTATCACATCTGACAACTTGTAAGGTCAGAGACTAGGTGAAGGAAATTTGCCAGAAACATATTTGTTGTTCTTATATAGTTTAACTCAGAGTACAAGATGCTACAATAAATATTAATGTGACAATTTAAGAACAGGCAATTTGAAATACAACAGATTATGCTTTAAATTGCAGCAGTCACCTTCCAGCCATGAACCTGTAAGCTGTTGCAGATGTGAGTGGGAAGGACGAAGCATGTTAAGTACTGACGTGGTCGAGGCTACCCAGGGCTGGTTGAGTGTTGGATTGCCTGGCACCATAACCCAGTGGGGAGTTAGTGATGTGGGTCGTTCGATCGATGGCCCAGGGGGTCCTGGGTGCCTCCGTCAGTTTGCAGATGTTGCCACGTACTTACTGTTACACTATTTACACCTTATGACGAGACTGTAGGCCGTCTCGTACACCTGAAATATGCTAGAAAAATTGTGGGAGGTACTACAAAGGGTGTAGCGATCTACAATTAATCAACACACATTGAACTTTGTAATCACTATACTTGATTACATGTAAATAGTGAAAGAAAACGGACCCAGCAGTTACAGCCTGCTTGTGACCTTAGCGTGAAAATAAGCGTGGTATTATGTGGATACGTGGTAGCGTTAAGCTCTCTGGTGAGAGTTCGGGTGGCTCTCACCTCGGTACTTAAAAGAAATGAAAGAAATGTTCCAGTTAATTAAGTTCATATTGCAGTGAAGTGATAACAGCCTAAATAATGGTACCAAGTGGGCTCACAAAGCGTGCGACCAACACTGGCATTGTGGCTCGAGTGATGAGACGAAATGGCAGAGTGACATCGCCTTCCGTCATGAGAGACGAGAACCGACTTCAAACGCCGAATGGAAAAACATGACATAAACACTATGTAATATTATGGCAATGGTGAAAAATTGTATAAATCGAATGAAACACATTGGTGACACCCCCATTGATTTACAAATGTCTGTTAAGGTTGATGTGAAGTTGACGGGGAGTGTCTCCACACTAAATGGCATGTTACAAGAATGGAGGCCTTTATAGGCAATCTCCATTTTTGAAAATGTAATTGTCCTTTTATAATTAAACATTAAATACATTATTAATTTTTTCATGAAAAGTGTTTGTATTTCACTTCCAATATGCGTTTGTATTTCAATGGCTGAAGGGATGGACGAGTCCACCTGGGTAAATGGGTGTGGGTTCCCTTGCTCGATTGCTCTTAATACAATAAAACATACCCCTGACTGTAGTTGTGAATGATATGAAGCTGCTTGATGTGTGTGCAAAAATTCTGCACACTATTGAGTATACTCTGTGGCATTTATCACTTCAGCTTCGGCCTACAGGCCAGTTTGATGGCACTTGGTGGTGTGTCACATCGTATCTCGCGGCACGATCTGCTACGACATAACGACCAATTGCCTGTGCGCCCAACAGCTGTGGCTTTAGGGTTAACACCGTTTCGGACTGCCTACTTATTTATTAAAAGAGTTATCTCTTGTAATAAATGAGTTATGTTATCCTTGTCGGCAGGAAGGTGCAAGTTCCGTTCTTGTCGACCTGCACTACGCACTCTTGGCCTGATGTGGTTGGTGCGGCCCGGTGTAGCTGGTGCAGTTGAGGTTACTGTGGTGGTCAGAGTGGGCACAAGGAGCTTGTGGATGCGTGGTTCAACGTCAGTACAGTGGCCTGTAAAGTGGAAATAAAATGTGTTCTGTGTATAATTCTGTGCTTTAAAAAAACAACTTGTAAATGGCACTGCAAAGTGTTTTCACTATATTACACAGAGAATAAAGCTATTACACTTAGGTGTTACATATAATCAATTACAATTTTCTTTACAATTATGAATTTAATAACCCATTCACTTTCGATGCATACATAGTTCAACTCATGCATTTACAATTTCTGGAACGAAAAAGATCTTACAATGCTCCCTTCCCCCGATTATGATTGAATGTTCATTTATTTAAAAAATTAGGTGTCAAGCTGGGTCAAATTTAAAGCAGATGTCATGGAATGCCTAGTGAAATTTTTCAGCATATTGGAACTATTTAACTGCTAAAAATGCCACTGGTTATAAATTCTGATATTAAAACATTTATAAAGGAGTATACAATTATTTGCAAAAAAATTGATAACCATGAACGAATTGTGCAAGTACAACAAAGGTTGCCATATAGTATCATCATAGTCTGACATGTGTTCCATTTGCATTTAAGGTGGTTTACTTGCATGGATGTGCCACTAGAGGCATACACTTTCTTCCATCATTCATATCTGCAAGACACAGAATAAGGCCTAAGTAGCAGTATGAACCGCAGAGCTAAGTCAAGTGAACATGCAGCATGCCCTGATGGTGCATTTAAGAAGCCGTTGCCCAGCTGGATTAGTTTGAGAGAGGCCACATTGTAGGCCTCCGAGAGGCAGGTTGGACATTTTGGCACATTGCTTGCCACTTGAACCATTCTACCTACACTGTGAGACTGTGTTGGATGCAGTGGCAACATGAGAGAACACAAACCTGTCGAGAAGATTCAGGTCGACTTCGTCAGGTGACCAGCAGGGATGATTGTTTTATCATGCGACAGGCTTTAAGTACTCGAGGGTGTCGCTGCGCATCATTCAGGTACATGTCATGGCAGCTATGGGTATGTCTGTGTCCACCAGCACCATATCCAAGTGGCTAGGAGAGCAGGATCAGTCGTCGCATTGTCCCTTATGTCTATCATTACAACCTGAGCATCGCTGAGCATGCGTGACCTTCTGCCAGGAATATGTAGCATGGCAGTATGTGGATTGCAATGAGTAGTGTTCAGCAACGAGTCACAGTTCTGTGTGGATACAGATATCTACTAAATTAGAGTCTGAAGATGTCCTGACAAGTGCCATGATCTGCAATTGATACAAGAGTGGAACACTGCCCCAACGAGAGATGTCACGGTGTGAGGTGCCATTTCCTGCAATTCTCGCAACCCAATGGTGGTGATTGGAGGAACCCTGACAGCACAGAAATATGCCCAGGAAATTCTGTGACCATGTGCGCTCTCCTTCCTGGTGAAGCTTGATAACCCCATTTTCCAGCAGGATAATGCCTGGCCTCAACAGCACGAGTATCTCTGGCCTACTTTTGTGATGTTAACATGTTCCCTTGGCCAGCAATCTCTCCAGACCTCTCGCTCATCAAGAATATTTGGGACCAAATTGGATCGCATATTCTACAAGCAGAAACTACAGCAGATTTGGAGGGTCAGTTTTGCCAGCTGTGGCAGGATTTTCCTCAGGAGAACATCCACAACTTTATGCTCCATGCCCAACTGTATCGCCACCTGTCTCTGTGCTACGGGTGGTCCAACACCATACTAAGTGCTTCCTGCAAGTGTGGGTCCCCTGCAATGCATGCTTGGTGTGGTACAATATTTTGATGTCTGTTTACATACTGCAATGTCCTGTGCCTGTACCTACTTACGTGCCCCTGCGATGGCACCTTCATTGTGTACAATATTTTATTTTATCAAATTAATGTATTTACCTGGTGTGTGCTAGGTTAAAGTGGCAGGAGTAAAAAAACTTCTAAAGAAAACATAGCATTACAAGAGGTTCTAATATCCAGCAGTGTGTTAGGTTTTGTAGGTTTGTTCTGATGTCTGCAAGGGATGACAGCAATTTTCTGAAGAACAAACTATTTACCAATGCAGCGAACTTCACAACCATTGGCACATACATTGATGAAATATGTTGTAATTTGCGACTGAGAATCTGTGTTGGATCCAGCATGTGGAGCACCAGCGATAGTGGAAAGTGAACATGTGGTGTGTAATCGTTGGATACTTCATCACACCTGACAATGACTGGCTGTAAGTTTGCCCATTTCCTCAGAGAGACAATATTGGCACTTCTGAAGGACATAATGCATCGACATATGTCGTCATATATGGTTTTAGCATGATGGTTGCCATGCGTATTTTGCTTTGGTGGTGAGGCAAGTGTTAAATTAAACGTTTCCTAACCGGAGGTTAGGGCGGTGTGGTGTAAGATGGCCAACTCGCACCCCCGACCTCACACCACTCGATTTTTTCCTGTAGGGAACACTGAAAGATAGGGTGTACAACACAGTTCCTACAATGCCAGAAGACATGCAGGAATACATTGTGCCAGCTTGCAGAGGCATTATGCCTGAAACACTTCAAGCTGCTTGTCGCTCGCTACTTGTGCGTTTACAGATGTGTGTTGCTCTCAATGGCAAACATATCGAGCACATGATGTGAAAAGACATAATGCGAAGTGGTTCAACCATAACTGTGCTCTTTTGTACTGTGCATGCAGATGTGATTGCATTTCTCCTTAAATTGGTTTGTTCTATTTTTGTTGTGCATCTGTATGCACACGTTATTCAGTACAGTTAATAACTAGAAAACAAATCTCCTTAATTACATTGGTATCTGAATGAAATATAATGTATTGATCTCAGACTTGCACTCACATTGCCCGTCTTCCCTCCACTGTGGTGCTCTCCTTTATCCAATATCGCATTTCGTGCCCCTTGCCCCATTAAGGTAAGCGCTACGCCGCTATAAAGAAGCGGTCCTGCCAGGATGAGTAATGGAGTGTGTTGCTTGCTTACATCTGTGAGTACAGGTCCACTGCCCCATGCTACCGGCCCACCTAATTTAATCATATTTGCACATTACTTGGCGTTTCTGTGTAACTTTCCATTGCATATGCTATATCACTGAATTCCTCTTTGCACGTACTTACACGTGCCGTTCAAATAAATGTATGTTTCCAGGGGAAAAATCATATGTGGTTTAATTATTTCTGTCCATTCATGTGTTCTGGATAGTCACGTTGCGGCAAATTACTTGCCCTGTACGTAATTTCATTTAGGGAAAACAGAATTTTGTGATTTGCAACCATTCTGGAAATTTCAGGGGTGTCCACATTAGGCAGACCATCCTGTATTTTTTATTTCTTCACCTCCAATAATGGCCAACACACAATTGAAAAATTTGGTGAAATTGAAATTATTTAGTAAATATAATTGAATATCCAAATTAATAATTATTCTGCAACATTTTATAAGCTGTAAATGTAGTGTTGAACCAATGATGAAGCTTAAAAGTGCAGAGAAGCCAAAATTTGCCAAAAAGAAAAAGCCAGGAATCAAAAGCCTGCTAGTGGCATGATAGAAGACTGAACAGAAGACAATGAGAATCTGCCAACCTCTGATCCAGGACTACGACTCTGAAATTCACAAAATAAAAAGCTGAATTCCTAACCTTTTTGTTTTATATTATGAATCTTGGAAATTAAAACTTTACTTGTTAAATCACTTATCCGAATAGGTAGTGCAAAAACTAAAGGAGCAATGTTATGAAAACTTCCACAATTTCACTAATGCACTAATTTCTGTTTGCTGCAGAGTAGTCAAACTACTTAACATATAAATAAAGACACAAAAGATGCCCTGTCTGACATTATCGTGATTTATAACAGATGAAGCACACATTACATAATTTTGCATCCGGCTGCTGCATTTGTTGAAGTTCTAACTGGTCAAAATAACTTAGATAACTGACACCTACCACACTCAGTAGAGCACGCCTACACTTCAAAAACGGCCACAAGATGGATGTGGTTTGAAAAACGACAGCTCCACAGAATTTTTTGTGTAAAATCAGACATCAAAAATGATATCAAGACTAAATAAGTTACTGCACATTTGACAGCAAAAGGCCCCATTGTACAGTGTATGGCAGCAACGCTCAAAGGAATGTGAAAGCTGTTCTTGAAACTGGGGGAAAAATTTCAAATTTCACACAGCAAGTGCAAGAGAGACCAATGCAACAGCCAGGATCTTGCAATTGGTGAATGTAACTCGTATAGATCTTTTAGCTATGGTATATGAAAGTAGGATCTTCTAAAAAAAATTTAAGTAAATTACATCCTCCAAATATTATCTCTCTAATATCAATTATTTTACATTAACAATATAATGTCCCCAAAATATATGAACATTAATACAACAAAATTATTAAAATTTTTCACAAATACTGGGAAGATAACCAAACATTTTAAAAACGATACAGCCTTCCTCCCTGAAAGTGAATGCTAGAGTTTCTTTCCATACCTACTTACACTTGAACAAAATCATCAACACAAAACCGTGATCAAATATAAGTACTTACTGAAGCATACAAAACGTATCAACAATTAAGCACAAGAACAAAATAAAACACAAGAACAATACAACAAAGAAAACATTAATTATTATTATGTGAATTAAACATTTATGTGATATATTTACTTAAAAATTTAAGTGACGTACCTGAGAAACTAAGAAACATGATGACGATGAAGATTGCACTCTTAAATTTTACCTTACATCAGTGTACCTAGAGTATTTAGAATAAGTGAGCTTTGCTCCAGAACAATGGTATAATTACCAATGTGAATCGTTATTATTCTTTGCTTCGCTGCAGCAGGAAAATAAGTGTGCATGTCAAAGGCAAACAGGGAAAATGGTCAAGCAGATTTGAAACAAACAGGGTAACTCAAAGTTTTCCCACTTTTTCCACTCACAGTTTTCCCATTTAAAACAAGCAGGGTAACACACAGTTTTCCCACTTTTGGTTTGGATACACTGTTTGGAACAAATTGGGTAATGCACCATTTTCCCGCTTTTAGTTTGGATACGCAAACTGAAACTTTTCAACCGGGTTCTGTTGGTCTTGTGAATAAGCCAGGGGAAACGTTTTGTCAAAATGAGGTCGTCCTGGGCCTGCAGGATATGCAAAGGGGAAACTTTCGATCGTTACTTGGTCTCTACCCGAGTAGAATTGGATAAGAAATTGCCAAGTTTTTGATCAATTTTTATTGTAACATAGGATATGCAATACAGAGCTTTTTGTGCAGTTATGTTACACAATACAAAATAATCACACTTCGTACTTGTAAACACGCGAATGCCCCCTCAAAGTGGCATTGAAAGAATGCAGGAACTCCTTCCACTGGAAGCTGCAATGGTTAATGGATTGCTACCAGGAACATACTTCTCCGGAGAGTTGCGCTCCAACACAGCTTAGCCACTTCTCCTTGCATAGCCCATAGCAATGGAGGCGGAATGTGCAGTACTCCAGAAATGCAGATGGATCCTCTGTAGGTAGGCCTGCGAAGGTGGGCAGTGACTCGAATCGATAGGGCGTGGCAGCACTGGTAGGCTCTGGTACAAGAGTGCTTTTGGAGCAGTGGTTAATGGTTGTCTTGCATTACTTTGGGGCAAAATGCTCGTAGTTGGTTAGCAAGGTTGAGGGTAGGATAGATCTTAGTGGAGTTTGCTGGGGGAATTAGGTGTACAAATGTTGGCAGTATTTTCTCAGTGGTTGTGGAAAGATAGGTGTGGGAAAATTTGCGGCTAGTGGTGGCATGTAAGGGGTGGATGGAATAGGAGGGAGAGGTTCTGATGGCAAGACCAGCTGGTGTGGTGTGTAATGAGCCAGCGACATGGTATTGTTTACACCTGCCACATGTGCATCGGGTGTGTGTGACTGGTACGGTGATGTCTGCCACTGCTGTACATTGCTTGCCCATGAACTGGTCATCTTATGTTGTCAGTGTCTCTTCAGGTCTGGGTTGGTAACCTGGTTTTTGTAAGCAAAATCCTGTAGCTGTGAAAGTGTTCTTTTGATTTGATGGGATTGAACATTGCTGACATTGAAAGTCTCTCCTTCTGATTGTAACAAGTTAGGCACACTGTATAGTAAATTTGTGTATAAACACTACACTTTAGTTTGGGTACACCCTATCCTGCAAAAACTAAGCTTGCACACATAAATTTTGTTTCTTGAAAATTTTGAAAATTGTTTGCATTGGCCAAAAAATTTGGTCCACTATTACTGTACTTTGTTTATGTTGTGTGGTTGTTCGGAGCTGTCCATATCATCGCGAATGCTCGCAACACAGTTGATTATATGGCTGGTCTTTATATCGCACTGACAGTGGTGTGTGCCTAGCTTGTACTTCGTCACCATGTCCTGTGGGAATGGCGTAAACACTGCAGACACTGAGATGTCGGAACGCCTGAATGTGTCTTGCCAGACATTATTTTCACGGTATGGTGCGGCAGCAGGACCAGCAGTGGTGGTCAAGGCCATGACATACCCCTCACGGCAGATCTCTCCCTGCACCTGCATGGAGGGTTTGTACTGACCAGCGATGAAGGGATGTGCATGCCAGCACACACATCCCACAGCATCGATCAATTACTCCCCTGGTGGTCCAGTAGTGCAGAAGGAAGAAAGGTGGTGAGTGCAGGTGCACTTCTTCACTGCTGATGCGAAGTGCCGAGGTTGTAGAGGGGGCGGGGTGGCAATGCCGATGATGTCGCACTGTCTCCAAGATGGCCGACTTGCTGCACCTGTTCTGTACTGTAGCCACAATGGCGAGCTGGCGAATGTTGGATTTTGGTGAGTTTTCACCCATGTGCTGCAGCATATTTGGGCATTGTTTCAGCACCAAATCGTCGTCCCACATTGTTCAGTTCTCCCAAGGTGCAATATTGATGCAGCCGGGAGATATAACACAAAATTGCTTATAGAAATTTCTTGAAAAGAGGGAAAACTTGTAGTTTCTGGGTCAAGATTTTTACGGGAAAAAATGAGGGAGGGGTACGCCCCATGGAAGGGAGAAATTTATTGCTCTACGATGTTTGCAAACTGGTTTTGAGGGTAGGTGACATAGAACAGGAAATATATTAAGGTAAAGGTAACCCGACTTAGGTTCCAGACACTGTTGACAGGCAGTGTAGTGGTGATGATACTGGTGATCTAGGGTCATGCTGTCATCCGCCCGGATGTATCACATTACCTCAATGATGAATAGTGGGTCTCCCAAAGATTAAGGTGAGGTCAAGCTCCTCTCATACTTAAATATTATGCACGTTGTTATGGTGTGATCAGGTCTTAGCTGAACGGCTTGCCTGATCACACCTTCAAACATTAAACTTGGAAACGAGTGGGATTGCAATGCCACCATGTAGTCGTCGATCCTTGCGAAACAAGACAGTTGCAGAAATCCCCTCCACCGGTCACTGAGCGGGGCCGCAGAACCACGTGCTTGATATAGGCCGGCGTGACACCCGGAACGGGCGTCTGTCGTCTTTCGGCTTTCGTATTTAGTCCTTTGGGCGATCCGACCAGCGAAGCAGACCAGGAAGATGGGTGTGTCCGGCCGGCGTTAACCGTCTCGTAGAATCAGCCACCGGCTACAACAAGGTGATGACTTTCCAGTTAGGTTTAAATAAAATGGTGTGAATTAAACTTAATAATGAATAATCTTAAATTAAATGTAAAGCTCCCCCGATCAATAGTCATTTACATAGCAACTGTATAATTCTAATGTTAATAAAACTTTATCAGATACTGTTGTGCTCTACCGAATCATGAATCATTATTTTAGATACGCCCCCAGCCCCCAGCATACTCTCACATTGACATACTACATTGTTACTAAGTTCGTAACAATGTGCACATTGCAGGACTCTATAGGCTGAACTACACACCTTAACCATCTGAATAAGCATAATTTTGGCTAGGTTGACTGAATGTGAATTACTAAAGGATATTCTGGAAGGCAGGTTGGGGGGTCCCACTCCCTTAAATGCCGAGAAGGTAGTGCTAAAAAATAACATGTGGCATATCCAGGTACTGAACGAAAAAAGGTTCCAGTAAAAAACTTAAGCTATGCCATGTAACTGATTGGTGTGAAAATATGATGGTTCCAGGACCTTGGCTCATGTCAACTCCTGTGACTCTCGATTGCTCACTGAAATGGTGGGAGAATGTGTTTGGCAGGCAGCGACATGCTAAAACTAAGTTCTTGCACAATTAATCCTTGGAATAAAAAACATAAATAATGAAAATAAATGTGGGTGACATCATGACATAAAATTCCCTTGAAAAATATATTTTTTTTGTTAAAAAATTGGAAAGGAAAATTTTGGTTGCAAAGGGATTTTCTCATGTGCTTTACTCGTCTCTGAGTTTTTGCAATATATATTTTGGAGATACACTATCGCGTCCTGAAACAATATTAGGAAAACTCTCTCATACTTTTTCCATAGTGTGTAGATGAATGTTTCATACACCCATCTGGACATTTCTAACCTACCAGGAGGGGAGAACAGTAGAATAACTCTGCACTGACTTGCACCACTCTTACACTACACTGTACTGCATACGTGTTATCGGACTCTGACACGCATTGTGCTCATTGCAGTGGCGGAGGTATTGTGCAGCATGGCATACCGTCTAAAAGGTGCAGGAAATCTTCCTGTGCCAACCATTACCCTATAATGCATCTATTAATAGTGACTGATAAGAGAATTGTTGGCCATCCCATATGCCTTGCGGTTGGTACACATAATGTTTAATTACACATGACATTGAGTTTATAAATAACACTTTCCTGGAGTAGGCTGAGTCACTAGGTGACCATAAAGTATATAGTTAATAAATTATACAGACAGACATCGTTCTTTGCATAGGTATAAAGAGTGATTTAGAGTAATGGAAACAAACTGCAAGGGACGATCCCTGAGAGGATAAGGAGCAAAAAAGTTAATATGAACATATGGATGGAAATGTATGGATTCTATGCCAGAGACCATTTATTCATTCATAATTCCTGTACAGTGCGATGCAGTGCATGACATGCTATCGTGATGCAACCATTAGATGAGGTGTTTGAAGTAGCCCTCGTGGCCTCTAAGCATGCATGTATGCGCTGCAGCAGCGACTGCATCATATGTTAAAAAGGGGCCATCCTTCTTCCGAGTGGCATCGCAGGCAGCATGAATGCATTGCTCCAGTGTCTGAACGCCCGAGATAGGCTCCACATACACAGCACCTTTCAGGTACCCCCACAGATATAAACCTAATGTGTTGAGGTTTGACGACTAGACGGGCCATGAAACTGGACCACCTCGTACGATACATCGAGTGTGGAAGACATCGAGATGCCTCCGCACGACAATGCGGAAGTGGGTTGGAGCACCATCATATAGCAGCCACATAACCCTTCGTAACACCAAAGGCACCTCTTCCAGCAGGGAAGGCAGGGTCACCCACAGGAAGTGGAGATCAGCCTCATGTGTGAGTCTTTGTGGAAGGACGACTGGTCCCACCAGGTGGTCGCCAATAATCCCGCCTACACATTGAGGCTGAACCAGTGCTGATGGTTCGCTGCCACCATACCACTGGGAATCTGCATAGCTCACAGTTGGATGTTGTGGAGGTTGACGATACCACCCCTCGTAAAGGTAGCTTCATCTGTGATTTGGATGGTTGACAGAAATCCCTGCATTGTGGGGACCTGTGCAACAAACCAGTGACAAAGCCGTTCCAGTGGAGGAAAGTCCTTCGGTAATAAACCCTGAACATGTTGCAAGTGAAACAGGTAGTAGCGGTTGTCATGGCGAATGTTCAAATCTGTCGTTTGGCTTATCTCATGCTAACAGGCCACCTGATTGCGAGGGGTGGGGTGAGATGCACTAAGATCTTTTCCAAGGGAAGGCATAGAATTTGTAAAAGTTTCCTTCAGAGGAGTGTGAGATTTACAACTGGGGTTTACCCTAAATGTATGCAACAAAACAATTACTCCTCCCTGCAGGGACTTGCATTTTAAAGTAATGTCGGTATTAAGCAATTTATTTGTTATAAAATTGTTATTTCACATTTCATAGAAAAATAGAGTTTCCAGGGGAGGGCAAGTGTACCCCCTTGTCCCCTCCTGCTGATCCTCATACCTACCTGGTGCTGATACCGGGGTCATCTTTCACAGTGTTGATCACATGTTCCTACAAGGCTGGCGTAAGTACCTGGCACACCCACTCATCATGGCTACCCATTCCCGTAAACAAGCCTGTGTCACACAAATGGCGAAACGTTAGATTTTATGGTGCAGTTGCTGTCAGTGGGGATACTTTTCTTGGTACAACCATGTTGCTTCTCACCTATTGCCATTTGCCTGTCTGCATGTTAAAACCATGTTGGCCGGTTCCCGATTGTAATACTGGGCCATCGTCCCACAGCACTGCACTGCACTACACTACACACATCCACTTCAGGGTAAGTCGGCAACAGCAGTGAAGTGGATGGCTCTTGTAACCAATAAGTGAGCACGCCACCATCATGGGGAACAGTACACCCCTCTAGTAAGGAACCCATGCATTTCCGGATGTATGTTCATTTTACATTTTTTGTTCCTTTTCCTCTCTGGGATCCTCACCTGGAGTTTTTCTCCAGTGATCAAAATCATCCTGTATATATTGACAAGATATGTTCTCTACAAAAAATGCCTTTACTCAGTTATTTATAAGTGGACATAGAAAACAAAGCCTCTCCATTGTGGTGAAGAATAATGTACCTATAAATGGCTGCAGACTAAATAAACACCCTGACTATGAGTCGCAAGAGTGGTGAGTATGGCTTGGGGGTCAAATGAAAAGGTCTACAGAAAATTAACAATTGTAATCTTCATCAATTCACAGATACAAAGTTGGATCCCAAGCAGCACGACGCCGACCTCGCCTTCAGTTTGCTGGCTGACGACAGTGTAATATGGCGCCATCCGATCGAGCCTCGCATATCGAATGGCACAGAATTATTGAGAATTATTATATTGCCATTTGAAACTTATGCTAAAGTCACATTGTACATGTTACACCCATGAAAACACAACTAAAACATTATGCATTTCCAATGTTGTACATATGTTCCTGAGGGGTACACTCAAAAGTGAATATTAATTAAATTGTTCATTGTGGGCTACAGATTTTTAATTAATCCAGTCTACTTATTTCTTATGCAAAATGTTTGTTTACTTTCGTTTATTAAATGTTTATTCAATTTCTTCTAACTTAAGGTTCGCATTCTAGGCTTACCGAAGGGCAGCCAGGTATGGTAAGGGATCAGCCTGAGGTCCACTACCCTTGATGTAGACAAATTAATAACTCATAATTTAATTTGAATGGTATTTCAAACTCTTATGGCGTGACACACAACTTTAATTATACACTTATTACCTTTGATAAATATTTATCTCCGCCAGGTGTCTTAGGCTGTGGTTGCAATACTATGGATGACGATTATGGTGATGAAGGGCGCCACCCAGATAAACAAATTATAATGCCCTGGCTGGGATAGGGCAGGATACTCTCTTATATCAGTGCCATGCATCGTTCGGTAGTATGGCGATTTTGAGCCTATACATGGAGGCGGTTATCGTTACATACCATGATGTGAACCACGTGTCCACGAGTTTCTTGTGCCAACTCTGACTGCTGCAGTCACATCAACTCCACCAGCTGCACCGAGCTGCACCAACAACATCAGGCCAAGAGTGGGTAGTGCAGGTTGACAAGAATGTAACTTGCACCTTCTTGCCAACAGGTACTACACGACTGAAGAGGTCGTCCTACTTTGTTTATTACAAGAGGTAACTCTTGAAATAAATTAGTAGGCGATCCGAAACGGTGTTAACCCCAAAGCCACATCTGTTGGGTGCATGGGCCATTGGTCATTACATCGTAGCAGCTCAAAATAACGCACCACCAAGTGATGTCAACTGGCCTGTAGACAAAATCTGAAGTCCTAAGTGCCCCAAAGTGAGACCAATAGTGCACTGTATTTTTCTATATCTATACCACAACTTCATCCCATTCAAAGCTACAGTCAGGGGGGGGGGTTTATTGTATTAAGAGCCATCGAGCATGGCAACCCACACCCCTTTGCCCTGGTGGACTTGTCCATCCCTTCAGGCAACAGCCATATGTCAACACTGTATTCAGTGAAATACAAAGACTTCACAGGTAATGTAATACAGACACTTTTCACAAGAAAGTGTAATAGTGTATTCAATGTCTATTATAAGAGGGTATTATGTTTTCATAAAGGGAGATTGCCTATAAAGGCCTCCATCATAATAACATTTCATTTATTGCAGTGACACTCCCCGTCAACTTCACAACATCAACCTTAACAGACTTTTGTTAATCAACAGGGTTTTCACCAATGTGTTTCATTTAATTTATATAACTTTTAATTATTGTAATAATGTTACATAGTGCTTATGTCATTTTTTAACATTCGGTGTTCGATGTCGGTTCACGTGGTTTGTAACAGAAGCCAATGCCATCTGACAGTTTGCTTCAGCACACGAGCCAGACTGGCAGCGTGGTCGTTGGCTTTGCGAGCCCCCTCGTTATCATCATTTAGGCTGATATCACTTCATTTAAATAGTACTTTAATTAACCAGAACATTTGATTTCTTTCTTTAAGAGGGGAGAACCACCTGGACTCTCACCAGAGAGCTTAACGCAACAGCGTATCCGCATAACCACCACACTGACTTAGGTAATTTTCATGCTAAGGTCACCAGCATGCCGTGAGTGCTGGGTCCATTTCTTGTAATAATCACATGTCCACTTCTTGAACATGTAATCAAGTATGTGAGTAAACAGCTTTACAAAATTCAGTGAGTGTTGATTCATTGTACTCCGGGACACATAGGGTGCTACACATCCTTGTAGTACCACCCACATTTTTCTAACATATTTCAGGCATTCGAGATGGCCTACAGTCTCGCCACTAGGTCAACGTGTGTAAGTAGTGTAATATTAAGTGCGTGACAACTTTATCTTCAAACTGCCAGAGACATCCAGGGCCCCCTGGGCCATCGACCGAACGACCCACATCACTAACTCTCCACTGAGTTATGGCGCCGGGCAATTCTACACTCAACCAGCCATGAGTCACCTCGACCTTGTCAACCATAAATGGAAAGGGCATGAACCTAAGGTTCGAACCTAGCTAACTACTCCGTGGTTTCCATGTTGTGGAGCATACACCTTAAAAACCCTCCTCCCGGAGAAAATGGCATTGCCTGATTAACATAAGAAACACTAAGACACTCAGTTACACTGAAAAATAGAACACAACACATATAATAGCAATAGTTGTTTATTTATATGAAACAGACCTCACAAGCACGTTGTTACATACGCATGCTTAGTCCGGAACAAGAACTTGCCAAATTTAACAAAAATCAATATAGTAACGTTTACATGAAACAGACATTAACTACTGTGCATTGAAAAACACAGGTATAGACAAAGTTGGTGTTCTTGACTGCGTGGTCGGTACACTGACAGTTCACATGGTTAACAGCTGTAGACCGAAAGTTTTAAGTTTAAGCTCTCACCTGCCAAATAAGTTGCTGCGATGGCGAAAGAGAGAGAGAGAGAGAGAGAACGAATAGACCACGGGAAACAAAAATAAACCGTTCTGGTTGAAAACAATTACAGAAATTACTAATCAGTAAAGCACAAATATGAAATTCTCACCTGTACCACAGCAACTCCCTCGTTCTTTATAAGAAGAACTGACGAAGGCTACAGGGATGTCAGGTCACCTCGATCGGAAACAGGGGATGCAATGGAAACATAATGGAAAACACTGGAATCCGATAACTCTTAAATAACATGCAGAACACTGACAGAAAAATAGCAAATTAATACACAGGAATGAAAACATAGTAAAAATTGCATAAAAATAAAACCAACATGCAATTATGAGTGAGCAGAAAAAAATTATGTTAAATTGCTTGCGAAAGTGTTCTGACTTTAATAATTTTCCTGTCTTTTTGGGTTGAACATGGGTCACGAAACGGATCGCGCACGAACAAATAGTGGTGCATTCATATGCGCATTAAGTTGCATGGTGTATGCACGAGGGTGTGGACGCATGTACACAGTACCTGGTTAATGGTTGGAAACCGTAGTGGTAAAGTATGGTGCAAAACGGGCTAGCATTTCCATTCAGAGAAAGGGCCTTGCCAACGGTTTGCAGGACTATATGCCTTTTGCCACCCCTCCCCCGGAATTCAGGTGTGTCGCCGCAATTATATTGTGATTAGATTGCATGGAATATTTAAAATGAAATATGTTATTTAATTGGTCACAAAATGTTTCTGAAGGAGTTAAATTCTAGAATGGTTGGCTTATTTTTGTATATGAATGTAATTAATTGCGAGCTTTCATTATTTAATCTGTAAAACAAGTTACATGCCCTGTTACTACATAAATACTGTAAGGATTGTTCATCTTGTGCATATGAAAATATCCTTGAGAGAAAACTAAAGTATCTTAGTTTGAGAATTGCATACACACTAGAAGCTTGCCTGCTCTGCAACACGTTAAGACACTTATCACTGATTTTTCCGCAAATTCATTAAAATGTTACTACAATCACATAAAATAATGTGGCACTCGTGAACTCACCCAGTTCAAACGAATTTGCATTCCATAACGCTTAGATAGTGCTGCTGGCTTCCTATACCTAGGTCAGCTAGCTCCCAAATGAAACAAAGAGACCTCTCTAGCAGGTCTACACTTAGCCAAAGACCCAGAATGTTCCTCACATCTACGTGAGAAACCAAATACGACCCTTTGGTAAGCAACTTATAACTACTGTATGTACCCGGGTTCACCTACACATCCCTAATTCCCTAATTGCAGGTGAAGTGGGTGTAACTCTTGCAACTCTCCCAATTCTTTAGAACCTTACTAGTCATAGCAGTAATTCTCTCTTATGTTCTACATTAAGAAGTCTGTGTACCCTGTTATACATGGGCCATTGGACCTCTGACTCTTGCAGAAGGTTGAACCACAGTGTTGGCTGAAGAATAGATCACAGTTACTGCCTGACCTAAAGACTTCCATTCTGGCTGTGTGCAATATTCCCATTCCAACAAAACTTAAGATGTAAACATTAACAAGCAGGCAGATGCAGTAGGAGAGTAAAAGGAAAATTGCAGAGAAGCAAGCAGTACAGGAAATATAGATTGTTAAAACTACTGGGCTAAGGAACATGTAATGCTGTGTTAAGCCATGCGAACTTCAAAACACATAATTTATGTGTGCAAGTGTGAAAATGCACACATATGCATAGCTGTTCGCACAGTGCCTCCAAACTCAAGTGCCTGTGACATTGCACATCTCGAGTACCCATATGGCAGCAAGTATATTAAGACTATGTCAACTAAAATACATGTAAATTTATCTTGAAAATCAGTGGAAAAGTAATGTATCTCACATTTGCATAGTGAAGGGACTTATTACTGTAAGAACTAGGTATTACTTATTGGATCAACTCAAAAATGATACGTTATTTAAAGAAGTAAATTTCTAGAGACTTATTGGAAGCATGGAAGAAATGCATTTATTTGTAGGATCAAATAATAGGTAATAATTTAAGCTGACCTTTTTATTGCGGACATTTAATATGACACGACTGTGAGCCCCAGTGATGAGGCACATGGTGTTACCTTATATTACGTAATCAAAGCACATACACTAATTAAAGTGCTTTGCACCATAACTCAGAAAACATGAGTTAAAATGGTAGTTGTGCGGGTAATGGGCATAGTGCTGCAGGTGGGTGAAAATTGATTGAATGTTCACTTTATGAAAGTACATGAAGGCATTACTTACAGAAGAATAACCTTGTGGCACACAGACTTGCTGCAAGGAATGTTGATAGCTGGCCCAGAAGGAATTGGGACGAAGCCAGACAACAGCTTAATCATTGCACAATGTGCGATGTCCTGTGCAGTTGCTGCAGGATGGCAGACTGCCCTCCCTTCGGCACATAATTAAGAAGAGGTTCTGGTTTTAATTGTCTATTGAAAATGAAAATGGTTACAGCAAAAATATGAGAGTGTTAAGGGGGATCACGTGGAGCCACACTCCCATACTGCAGCTTGGCCTGGTTGCTGAGTCCTGACTGGCTCCATGACAGTAGCTTCGGCAAGACCGAGCTGAAGTCGGAGCCAAAAAAGTGAAAATATAATAAACCCTTTTATGAAAAAACAAAATACACAATAAGAAACTTGAAAGTATTAAAAACACTTATGTGCAGCATACATAACCAAACACAAATGTTGTAACACATTAATAATTACAGGGGATGGTATGACACGACCCTTAAATGATTATTGTGTTAAAATGGCAGGCCAATTTTGTCAGTCCACTGAAAAAATAAGTACATAGGTTAACACTCATTAATTAATAATATCAATACATAGTACATATAAAAGAAAGTCCCAGGTACGCATCTGACTGTTTGTATGACTGCCCTAATCTCGAGAACCGCAGAACGGATTTTGATGCTGTTTTTACTGTTATCATCTGCATTT
Source organism: Clitarchus hookeri (assembly GCA_002778355.1). Taxonomy (NCBI): domain Eukaryota; kingdom Metazoa; phylum Arthropoda; class Insecta; order Phasmatodea; family Phasmatidae; genus Clitarchus; species Clitarchus hookeri. The sequence goes on along the minus strand of NQII01004696.1, from coordinate 137,171 downwards.
ATCGAGGAAGGTTTGCGTGTATTAAAAATTGCCCTAGCACTTATAGGAGCTGAGCATTAATGGTATTAGTGAATAAAGTCGGGAAAAAAGATTTCCCCCAGCACGCTCTCCTGGAATGCGCTGCCTAATTCTTTAGAGATGTAACAAAATCATATACGAAAGAATTGTGTAAAATTAAATGACCTACAAAAAAGTCAGCAGTAGAATATATCTGTATTTAATAGATAAGTAGGAACAAGTGTATTTACCATTTAAATTACACAGTAAAAACAAAAGTAAAATTCACAGTATTTTCTAACAATAAAGAACTTAATCTTTATCAAAATAAATAAATTCATTATTAAAACTGTTTAATGTAGATTAGAAATGTCCTTTACAGCATACAATTATCGGCCAGAAGGAAGGCCGCGCTCCTTTTCTTAAAGTACGTTGCAGTAACGCGAAAAGGGTTAGTCGATCCTTTCCTTACCGAAGGAAAGGCTTGTATCGGCCTTTTAGCGAGGAAGGCCGATCGTGTACCGAAGATACTCGAACCCTAGTGACGTCACGGAAATGTTATTGTTAACAGCCAATAGGAAGAAGTGCAATATTGTGGGTGCCTTAATGTTCTTATATAGTCTGTTAGTCGATCCTTTCCTTACCGAAGGAAAGGCTTGTCTCGGCCTTTTAGCGAGGAAGGCCGATCGTGTACCGAAGATACTCGAACCTTAGTGACATCACGGAAATGTTATTGTTAACAGCCAATAGGAAGAAGTGAAATATTGTGGGTACCTTAATGTTCTTATATAGTCTATGGTAATGATATACTGTTTTGACCTGGAAAATGGCATCAGGTGGAAAGTTTGAGCGTTTTTCAAATAATGAACGAAGCAATTAATTTGGGCTCGTTCATACTTATGCGAATGTTATTGAAAATAAGAAAACTGATTACAGTAACCTGACTGCCAAAAAGGAGGCATGCGTCCAAATATAATGCCAATTCAATTCGCATCCTGACATTAACAAGGTACGGAAATATTGCATTTAAGTTCATTTGTTTGATACACAGTATCATCTGCAATATATGAATTTAAACAATTACCGACAATGGTAAGCAGTGCATTGCTTGTACTTACGTATGTTAGGGAAACGTCATGTTCTGTTAAGCATACTTGTATAATCCTATATATTAATACGAGAGAATAGCAGCTGTTTGCATGTTCATACCACACAGCAAGGTTAGATCAGTAATTTAAAGCGAATGGTTTGCAATAACATTCGAAAGTAAGCAAATTGTAGCCACATTTTACAACCAAAATAAACGTGAATGTCAAACACAACCTCAGTGTATTGGCATAAGCAACCTAGAAATAATGGGCGAATATGTATTATTGCAATGCTGTCATGTTAATTATGAATGAAATGAAAGTAACTTTAAAGGATCTTTTGAGCTGTATGTATACAATTAGACACACTGAAAGAAGTCTGTTTGCATCATGTAAGAAACCTTTGATGCATGTCAAATGTTATAATGTACACTGAGTGGACAAATTATTATGACCACTTGACACTTATATGCAGATCAGCCATAACATCACGTTTTTGCAGCTAGAGGGCGATATAGCTATAGAAAGGGAATGCAGGACAAGTGAAGCATCAAGTGCACTCTGTTGCTTGTAAAGAAATGGGCAAAAAACGTGATTTAACTGAATTTGAACGGGGGATGATTGTAAGCGCTCGAAGCTTCGGAACCAGTAGCTGCAAAACGGCTGCACTTGTGAAGTGTTCGAGAGCAGCAGTTATTAATGTTTACAGAGAGTGGACTACCAAGCAGAAAACCGGGCCTCAAAATCAGGTTTGTGGTGGTCACTGTCTACTGAATGCTCGATCTGAAAGGAGACTTGCCAGAGTTGCCCAGTCCAACAGAAGAGCAACAGTACATCAAATTGTGGGGAATCTTAATCAAGGAGCAATTGTGAAGGTCTCTGAACGAATTGTTCGCCGCACATTACACCGTATAGGCTAAGGAAGCCGACAACCTGTTCGAAAATCTCTACTGTCTGCCTTGAACAAGAGCAGACATCTTCAGTTCGCAAAGGAGCACAAGGATTGAACAGTAGATGACTGGAAAAGGGTCATGTGGTCCCATGAATCGCGTTTTCAATTAAACCATGCAGATGGCAGGGTGCGAATATGGAGAAAACAGCACAAAAGTATGGACCCCAACTGAAATGCCACAACACTTCAAGCTGGTGAAGGCAATATTATGGTTTGGGGGATATTTTCTTGGCATTGTATGGTTACTTTGATTCATGTGGAACAACATCTGAATACCCAAGGGTATTTAAGTGTTATCGAAGATCAAGCACATCCTGTTATGTTAATGGTGTACTCTGCCGGGGATGGATACTTCTAGCAGGACAATGCTCCCTGTCATAAAGCTGGTATTGTCTGCATATGGTTCGAAGAGCATGACGAGACTTTACCTTGCTTAGTTGTAATGCACAACTACCAGATCTTAATCCAATTGAGAATCTGTGGAATGAGATGGAACGGGGCATCAGGCAGCTTGATCAAGTACCATCAAATATTAAGGAATTGGAAAGTGCAGTTCATCGGATATGGTCTCAAATTACTCATACCACCTACCAACATCTCATAGAGTCCATGCCAAGAAGAATCCATGTAGTATTAAGGGAAAAAGGTGGTCCAACATTGTATTGAGGGGTGGTCATAATAATTTGGCCACTCAGTGTAAATTGTACATTACAATGTACATCATTATTATTTGTGTACTATCCAATTGAGCACATACTTGCCATATGTTTGCTAAAGCCTGGGCTACAATTGATTTAGCAGAGAAAATAGCACACAGACAAAGTAGAATGCGTGTGTTATAAAAATCGCTATAAACATGACTTAGCGAGTTCCATGTAAGTTTCACTTTGTGATCATTGAAACTGAGTTATGTATTGTTTGTGATGCCAGCCCTCCCTGTGGTGTCACTGCCCTCCAAATTATTGTATGTAATAACGGTTTTAAAGTAAATGTAGTACTTGTTACAATTTGCAGCGTACCACTGCCCAAATGAAGAAATGCTGGGACAATGAGAAAACCAAGTGGAAGAAAACCCTTACTCTTGCCACAAGACAGCGAATGGTAACTGGGGGAGGACCTTTTGTAAAAGATCCTGTCACAGATACAAAGCTGGAAATAGCTATGGGCGGTGTGCTGCATTGTGTGGATGATGCGCTAGACTGTAACATAATAGTTTGTACAGAAGGTAACGCTTCTGTTGAAACGGTTATGCCACAGTCTAGCGAGGAAGGCTGCATCTCAAATAACTATTGTGACGAATTTACTTCTGGCAAATCGCTGTTAGTGAGTGCACCAGAAGAGGCCTCTCGGAGCATTATTCCACAAACACCTGTATCTGGTCCGCGTACTATGCAAAGCTGTAGACATACACCAACCATAGACGTGGAGTTGGAATGTAGGGTTTCAAATATTGAGAGTTCAGACAAGCATGCACGAAAAGTCCTAACAATACAGGCCGAACACATGCTTCGAATGAGGGCAAACAAGGCAATGGCAGAGGTTGAAGTACAGGGTCTTGCCAATGAACAAGCAGAGGCAGATCGGGCAGTTCGATGCGAATTGCGAGCAGAAGAGCGCAGGGAAGAGTTTCATGTGCAGCAGATGCGACATGCTGAGGAACTGCATTAGCTGTGCAAGAAGCTTCTCACAGAAGCAAATGATGCTGTTTTGTAAAAACAACTTGTGAAGTTGTTTTTATTATTCAACATTGTGTGCATATCTGTGACATGGTAGTAGGCCTCCTGGGGAAGTCGCCATGTAAATTAAAGAGTAGCGTAATGTGTGCGGTACCTCCAGATGTTTACCACCAGTGGTAGATCTTTAAGGTGATGTGGAAACTGGTACAGAATGAATACCCATAATCAGGTAAGTGCTTTCGTGTTTCTTTTTTAGCTATAAATTTCGTGCATGCCAGCAAATAAACATGCAGTTTGAATTCTATACATACATATTTATTTTACATTATAATTATATAGATTCCATGTGAGCCATCACAGCTCAGGCAACATGGAGCAGGTTAATACAGAACACTATACACACATAACAGAGTTAACGATAAATCAAACCCTTCGCAAAAAAAAAAAAACAATAGTTTCCAACAAAATAATCCAATAGATTAAAAAATTACAAAAACAAGTGTGTGCAACCAATCGTAACGCTAATGCAATGCAACATAAATAATTTTTAAAACTAAAATACACATGCATAGGATTGTATTTAGTAATAAGTACATTTACACACACACATTTTCTCAAAATATTTCTACATATTCCTAAACTTAACATATTCGTGTAATATATTAAAATTAAACAGATGGAATACACACATTTTAAGTACAACACACCAATAACTATACATATATATCATGCTGCATTTCTGCTATGTTTTATTTTTTTTGTTACACAAACAGATCCTGAAAGTTATATTCCAATATATTTTTCAAGGCTGCCGTATTATTTATGTGGGTAATTGATGATGGCACAAAATTGAAAAGAAGAGTACCTATATGAACTGCTCTTTAAAACTGTGTTATGTTATATAGTTTTATTTGAATTTCTAGTGATATGGCTATGAATTTCTAGCAAATATTTTCCTACAATTTGATTTTACAATTCACAACTTACAAGATTTTCACTTGGTTGCATGTAACATTGCCAATACAGTTACGAAATTAACTATGTCAAGCTGGTGTGACATACCATAAAATGTTACATTAAAAATTGCTAATTTCAGTTATTTCTTATTCGTCGATGAAGTAAAATATGATACATTATTATAAGGAAATCAACAAGAACTTAGCAATTTAAATGAGTATAATAGACACATGTCATTACAGTACATTACATTTAACAATATAAGCTAAGTACAATGCATCTAATATGAATACCGTTATCTCATTCAACATAAATATATAATATATAGGTAAGTCTTAAAATTCACATTAAATTATTATGTTTAATGCATGGTATTAAGTGAATACTAAAACTGTGATGTGGACCACTCCTACATGGTCTGGCATGGCCACTTTCATAACGTCATCGGCCCACAGTCACTGCACCAGTGCGCCCCTCGAAACACGCACTTCGTGCTTCCCGATGCATGTCCCCATTGTTCAATTGGGAACAGGGCATGACCCGTTACCGAGTGATCCAACCGAGTTCCTGTGGTGTCCCTAGAGAGATTTGTAATTAGGTTAGGAATCAAGTGTTAGAATGTGTAGTATATAGCATTAGAATTTTTCGTCCACTGGCAAATGTTCGAGAAATTCGCCCTTAGGGGATTGCGAAGTAATCTCAGAATAAATGCACACCATGTGAATATTTAATGAGGTGTAGACTATCAAGACTAGGGTATTTGAAGTGTTCTATATAATTTTGCGAGTGCAATTGTGTGTCTAATCAAGCCAATCAGTGACATGGGAAATAATTAGTCTTTCTTTCAAGATTGTTGTTCCGGTTGTAGAGTGCCCCAAACTTAACAGACCTAAATATCCCACATGCTCTGCAAGGCACCACATAATCATGTTTTGTATTAAAATTAGTACTTCATTAAAAACTCTTAACTCTCTACAGGATTAAGAAAACTCACTCAGAACATTTAAGTATTTTATGTGTATATGTTTCAAGTTCTATGTTAATGAAGGTTAGTTAAATAAATTACCTCGCAGAGTGCTCTGAGCTCTCTGCAAGGATGCCCCTTTTGCGCCACCTCCGGCAGTCTCATTCCACGGGTCTTAGGTGCTGCATGTGCGTCGCATCGCAGGGGACTTTCATACTTTATTCTGAACACAACTGCAATAGTTAATGTAATTTACTGGAACTTTTATTTAGTTTACCAACAGTCTTGCCGCATTTGCAGCACCCCCCCCCCTTCCCAATCAGCTCAATTTACAAACCCCAGAGGTTTAATTACTAATGCAAGTTTTCGCGCCATTCTTGGCCTTTTTGTTCATTAACGGCCGCTGATAGGCCTTGTGAGTCAGGTTCACTTTAATTTGCATTGTATACATGTAACTGTGTACACTATTCGGCAATACAATTTACTTGAGTTAACCGAAACTTTTGAGTTCTCATTTAGAGCTGTATTCCGGGCCCTGGCCCTATTCAGGAAGTCATTGACGCCTTAAGGAGGCATCCTTCATTTATAAGTTAAAAATGTAATATTAAGGTGTGCTGTGGATCCTGAATACCATGTCTATATATTATGTTTTCCTGTACATTTGTACAGTGTGATTCGGGGATACAGCCACATTGTAGTTCGACCCACGATCCTGAGAACTGTGACTTGTGCTCACCTAGTGAGCTGGTGCCCATTCTATTTGTAAAGGAATATTGCATAATATTCTTATTTTTCTTAACATAGTCCCCGGACGACGTCCGCATTACTATCCCCGGCTCAGGTAATGTTAACTCTTCAGAAACTACTGAGAAATAATTAAATTGCAATAACACAAATATAATCCTATCTGTATAAAGAGAGGCTTTTCTATATGGAATAATATAAAACAATTCAATGAAGTAACACACAACACTCAAAATATAACCCAGGATTATTTAGTTCATGAATGGTTGTCAGTGCTTTGGTAAGGGAAGCTGGTTACATTATCACAGTTTTATAATACCCTAGCAATTGTGAATGTTGTCTATAATAACATAAAAGAGAGTGAGAGTGAATAACATCTCTGCATGGTTTTTAGTTGCTATGGCTGTCGTACAATGTTCTGTCATGTAAAAGTTCATGTGTATTACAAACTGAAGTGAACTGCGTAGTTCACGAGTTCCTTGTGCCCATGCTGACTGCCATTTTGACAACAACTACACCACCTACACCAGGCCACACCAACCACAGCAGGCCAAGAGTGTGTAGTGCGGGTCGACAAGAACATAATTTGTACCTTCTTGCCGACAAGGATTACGCAACTCAAGAGACAGCCCTACTCATGTATTACAAGAGGTAACTCTTTTAATAAGTGGGTAGGTGATCCGAAACGATGTTTACCCCAAAGCCACAGCCGTTGGGTGCACTAGCAATTAGTCGTTGCATCCTTGCAGCTCGCACAGCTAAATACGACGTTACGCACCACCGGGTGAAGTTAACTGGCTGGTAAGCCATAGCTGAAGAGATAAGTGCCCCGAAGTGTCGTCCAGTGTTGTACAGAATTTTCACAAACATATTGAACATAGTCACCACATTCATGGCTACAGCCAGGGGTATTTTTCATTGCCATTGCATAAATAGCAATCAAGCATGGCATCTCACAACCCTTTGCCCAGGTGGACTCGTCCATCCCTTCAGGAGACAGCCACCTGGCAACACTGTAGCCAGTGTAATTAAAACACGTCATCGGAAGTGAGATGCGAACACTTTTATGAGAAAATGTAATAACTTATTTACAATGTATTTATATAAGTGTTATTATGTTTTTCTAAAATGGAGATTGCTTTTAAAGGCCTCCAGCATTATAACAAATAATTTAGTATGGTGACATCCCAATCAACTTAACAACTTTAACATTAACAGACATTTGTTAATAAACAGAGATGTCACCAATGTGTTTAATTATATTCATACAATTTTTCAACATTATAATAACATCGCAGAGTGCTCATGTTATGTTTCATCATTCGGCATTTGATGTCGGTTCTCGTTACTGGTGAGAACAGCAGACATGACTCGCCCAGTTCGTCTCAGCACTCGGACAAGACCGGCGACATTGGTCCCCCGGTCCGTGAGCCCCCTCAGTACCAGCATATAGGCTGAAATCATTTAACAGCAATAGTAATATATTAGTCACCAGAACATTTGTATTATCTTCAATGTACTGAGGGGAGAGCCAACCGCCCTCTCACCAGATAGTGTAATGCAATCGCGTCTCAATATAAAACCACCTGTTTTTCATTACTTATGTGCTAGGTCCATTATTATGCATCATTCACACATTATTCACCTGTAGCAAGGACAGTGAATAAACTTCTCAACCAAGTGAAATCCATGTCAATTCATTGTAGGGCATCCTTTGAAGCATCACCTGCATTCCGTTAGCATATTTTAGACACCCGAGTCGGCCTATATTCTCGCCATCAGATATAAAAAGTGCAACTGTAAGTACGTGACACCCATCAACAAACTGACAGAGGATTACCAGGGTCCCCATGGGGCATCGATCGGACGACCCTCATCATTATCTCACCACTGAGTTATAGCGCCGTGCAATATAACATCAAACTAGCCCTGGTTAACCTCGCCGACGTCAAAACAATACCTGAGACTAGTGCTGACACAATCCAACTTCTTCAGTAACCTGCAAAGATAACAGATAAGATTCTTGAACATACAGGTTTCAACCAACTCCTTTTAAGCACAGATGTAACCAGCTATTTCAAACTACTGTAGTGCAAATATTCCAGTGCTGTATGTGAACATATATATGTGTGTATATATATATATATATATATATATATATATATATATATATATATGTTTACTTATATACCCCTAATATAACAGACTAAATGGGGCTGAAGGTTTTCCGTTTTAATGAAGGTCTGGTTTATAATCAAGTAGTTCTGAAAGGTTGTATTTACATCAATGAAACAACCAAAATAGATATAAAACATATTTATTTTACATGGTAAAGGCATATACAGTAATACAAAAGCAAGCTTATGAAGTTTACAAATTAAAAATACTATTTAGTAATAAAAAACTACACTGCATTCGTAAATGATCTATTTGAACGAAAAAGAACTATATGCGCTGTTCCTGATGTCGTCATAATTCGTAGAATTATAGACAATATCGCTTAATCTCCATATGTATCATACATAACAAGTTCATGATTTTCACATGATATACCATACTAAAACAGTTCTTTGAAAACATATACAGAGATTATCAAAAAATACAGTTATTCAATAAACAACTACAACAAATTAATGCAACAACTATGATCAATAGTTTTGGAAGGCTATCCTTCACATGTTTGCTGGGTAAATGATATAAGGTTATTGAAATATTTCAGGACGATTCAAGTGGCTACATTGCTATGTAAATAAGGATACTATATTACATTGTATTGAATTTTAAGCTTCAACATTGTGTTTACATTCCATAATAAATACATAACTTATATATTTTGTTACAAGTGGAGCCCGCGGCTCCACTCGCATGGACTATAGAATTATTGTTTAGGTTTTTTTTAAAATAAATAATCGAAATCAAAATTCGCAGCAGACTCGCAATAAATACATGTACATGCTCGAACGTGATTAGTTTGTTACTAACACAGCGAGCCGAGACTGAGTGCCAGCCGAGGATACATGACTCGTGTTACACTCCTCCCCCCCCCCCCCCCCCCCCCCCCCCCCCCCCCCCNGGCTCTATCCAGCCACCGCCATGGCTCTCCCATCCTTGTACGGTCAACTGACTCGCGAAAAATTACTTTTTCACAAAACTTTTGATATCTCTTAAATTATAGGCGGGAATTGGTTTACACAGAGTATTGCAAGAGAGCATGCTGGCGCAAACTTTTTTCCGACTTGCTTGACACATTTACTTTTATTATAACTATATTGGCAATGTGACATGCAATCAAGTGTAAATGTAGAAATGTTATTCAGTGTATAGAATTCCAACAGCTTGTTAATTTGCTGTCATGCACATTTAGTAGGTGAAAAAGAAACAAGAATGCACTTATCTGATTGTGGATATCCATTCTGTGCCAGTTTCCACATCACCTTTAGAGAACTGGTGGTAAACATCTGGAGGTACAGCATGCAATGCACTTCACTCCATTTTACATGGCGAGTTCCCTAGGATACCTATTACCATGTCACAGATATGCACACAATGTTGAATAATAAAAACAACTTCACAAGTTATTTTTACAATACAGTATCATTAACTTAGGTGAGAAAATGAGCATAAACTGCTGGAGAGATGTATTATTTGTAAGGATTCATTCTAGACAACAGTAGTGGTTCTGAGTTAAAGTTTCGCTGCATAAATATAGCTCTGACTTCAGTTCCACGATTATTCCGTGGTGCAACATTCTCCACAGCAGGAACGGAAGGCATGAAATTACCCTCGTCATTCGGAGGCGGTGGCAATGGTTCACCATGAGCAACTTCAATGTTATGTAACACAGCACATGCAGCGATAACCCTGCTGGTTGTATGGAGCCTTGTTCGTAGGCAATGGCCCAAGAATACAAACCTTCGTGCCCATACTCCGAACAGCCTTTCCACTGTATTCCTTGTCCTGTTATGTGCTACGTTGAACCGATTTTCTGCAGCTAATGTTCGGACCAGTAATGGAGTGAAGAGAAATGGCAGTTGAGGGCAGCCATTGTCTCCCAGCAGTATTCCTGGTAGAGAGTGATTTTAAAAAAACGTGTCAGCTACATGATGTTATTGAGTCGTGAGTACTGCTGGGCAACCTAGTCACAATGTCCAGGATCTGTAGGTTAGGGCCTGAGACATCCTAAAAATTTAATTTAACTGCAAACAATCTGCAACAAAACAAATTTGCCATACAATTTCAATTAATCTATTCACATCCGAAATGTCATAATCACATGCCTCGCTGGCAATAACATGTTCGATTTGGTATATGCAGTGCTTTATTACATATTAGCTCAAATCATGCATCCACGAGCACCTTGTGCCCTCTCTGGTCGCCGCAGTCACAACTACTACACCAGCTACAGCGGGCCACACCAACAATATCAGAGCAAGAGAGAGAAGTGTAGGTCGAGAAGAACAGAACTTGCATCTTCTTGTCCACTAAGGTTACGCAACTCAAGAGACCACCCTACCCATTTATTACAAGAGGTAACTCTTTTAATAAATAGGTAGGTGATCCTAAACGGTGTTTACCTTAAAGTCACAGTCGTTGGGTGCACTGGCAATTCGTTGTTGCTTCGTAGCAGCTCGCGCCACGACCTACGATGCAATACACCACCAAGTGGTGTCGAACTTGCTTGTAGGCCCAATCTGAAGTGATTAGTGCCCCAAAGAGTCACCCAGTAGCGTGCATCATTTTTACAAACACATTAAACACCCTCACCGCATCCACAGCTACAGTCATACTGTAGGGAGCTGACGAGAAGGCAAGGCTGCATGGCGGGGTGGTGGTTGGGGCCCCAAACACACCCTTGCCCCTTCCGACATTTAAAGACAGCTGTCAGAGTAATGGGTCACCCTCGCTACTAGTCATCCCAAAAGAAAAAGCTCTCTGGAAGTCTCAGTTACGAGTTAGTGTCGGTTGTGTGCGTGTCAGGACGGTGTATTATTGCGCAGTCTAGGAAGAAAGGGAAAACTACACACAGATATGCGAGGGAGGTGATCAGACATGTGATAAATAAATGTGACGAAGAAACTACTGATAGTCAAATAGAGCATTTATTATCTCAATCCAATCTGCGTGCATCAGAATACACTGGAATTTCTATGAGAAGTGTTTCCAGAATTTGCAAAGAAGGTGCCGAAGCTTGTAACAGTTCGCTGTCAACACCAGGCAAACACCGAAAGCATCCACATGAAAGAAATGTGCGCTGCGACTAATTTTATAGAAGAGTAATCAGACACGTCATTCATGATTTTTACTTAGTACAGAAACAAGTACCAACATGTCCTAAGCTTCTCGTTGCTTTGAGAGAAAAAATTGATTTTCCATGGGGTGTTCACACGCTCAGGCGGATACTGAAAGAAATGGGGTTTAAATGGAAACGGTGTAACAGTTCTCGGAAACTATTAGTGGAAAGACCGCAAATTGTCCACTGGCGTTGTAAATACTTCAAATCAATTCTCCNCACATTGTCTACTGGCGTTGTAAATACTTAAAATCAATTCTCCACTACAGAATGGAGGGGCGCCCCATAATTTACATTGATGAAACCTGGGTTGATAGCAACATCACATTTAACAAATGTTGGCAAAGTGATACTGAACGTGGTGTCTTAACCAACAGCAGTGCTTCGAACCGTTTAATTGTTGTTCATGCAGGTGCTAAAACTGGATTAATTGAAAATGCACTGCTAATTTTTCCAGCAGGCAGAGCTACGAGGGACTACCATGGGCAGCTGAATTCTGCGAACTTCGAAAAGTGGATGCATAAGCAGTTATTGCCAAACCTACTGGAAAAGTCTGTTGTTATTTTGGACAATGCGCCTTACCACTCCGTGCAAGAAAATAAACCCCCATCGAAGTATGCAGTGAAAAAGGAAATGGAGTCATGGTTGACTAATAACAACATTCCCTTTACTCATGAAATGCGAAAAACAGAGCTTTTCGACTTAATTGCGCAGAACAGGAAGCCTGAAAAAGTATTTCTCATTGACCAACTTTTAAAACTGCACGGACATGATGTTCTTAGACTTCTTCCTTATATATGCGAACTTAATCCCATTGAACTAGCGTGGTCTAAAACAAAGAGACTAGTGCGGGAAAAGAACATTACTGCTAGCTTGTCGTTAACAAAGCTAATGGAAATCACAACGGAAGCAATATCTTCCGTCGCTGAAGAAGACTGGCAAAGATACTGTTCGCATGTCCAAAATATAGAAGCAGACTACTGGCAAAAGGACTGTCGTGTGGAAGATGCAATAGACACTTTTTTTGATATGCCTAGGCTGTGACTCCAGTGATTCATCTGACGACGAATTTTCCTCTTCCGAATCGGAACTGGCGCTGCCACTTCCCGAAAGCAAATAAATTATCACCGAACAACAACATCCACTGTTTGAGGTAAGCGGTAATAGTATATCATTTCAGAGTATTTTAAAGTTATGCATTCCTGATCTTAACTGTTTTCGCCCTAAATTTATGCCATCTAAATTTTTTTCAGGTCACTATGGTTGTTTCGCAGGTATTTAAGTAAAACAATTTAAGTTTAAACAGTTCATAAATGTTGTTTTTGTTCATACTGAAAGTCTTCAAATTAGTGTTGGTAATGTAAAAGATGTTTTAACAATTTTAACTATTGTGAAGTGTTATTAATTTTCGTACGGGAACAGATTGCGAATATGTACAATAAATAGCTTACTTTAAAAATGTGTACTTAAAAACAGAATGCAAAACATTTCGCACACCAGGCAGACGGGCACCTGAAATGGCAAATTTAAAGGTTACTCTTAAAAGAAATAATAGAGGCGTATACGATAACATTATAGAGTATGTTTGTATGTGTATCGTATGAAAGGAAAATCTTCCTGTGAACTGATAGTTTTAGAATTTGTAGTACAGGTTAGAGGCGACGGTGGAGACATTGCAACCCACCAGGCCCACCCATCCTGTCCGAATTCCAGAGCCTCGCCTTCTCGTGAGCACTGGACAGAAGGTGTGTTTTATTGTATTAATATAAATCAAGCATGGCATTCCACACCCCTTTGCCCAGGTGGACTCGACCATCCCTTCAGGAGGCAGCCACCTGGCAAGACTGTAGCTAGTGAAATACAAACGTGTCACAGGTAGTGAAATTCAGACAATTTATATGAGAAATGTAATATCGCATTTAACATGTATTTATATAAGAGCAATTGTGTTTTCTAAAAAGGACATTACCAATTAAGGCCACCATCCTTGTAATATGTAATTTAGTGGGGTGACTTGCCCCGTCAACTTCACAACTTCAATCTTAACAAACATTTGTTAATAAACGGGGGTGTCACCAATGCGTTTCATTTAATTTATATACTTTTTCGCCATTAAAATCATATCACAGAGTGCTCATGTTATGTTTCATTATTCGCCTTTTGACTTCAGTTCTGGCCACTCGTGATGCAAACCAAGGCCACTCTGCCTGTACGTCTCAGCACTCGAACCAGACCGGTGGCGTTTGTCGCCTGCTCCGCGAGCCCCCTTGGTACCATAATTTTTGCTATAATCACTTCAATACAATATTAAATTATGCAACTGGAAGTACCAAGGGGAGAGCCACCCACCCTCTCACAAGAGAGCTTAGTGCAGTCGCATATTAATATAATACCACGTTTATTTCATGCTAAGTTCACCAGTAGGCCGTAAGTACTGGGTCAATTACCATGTATTATTCGCCTGTAGTCAGAAGAGTGAATAAACCGCTTTACCAAGTTAACTGTGTCACATCATTGTAGGGTACTACACCTGTTTGTAGCATCACCCATAATTTCATAGTATATTTCAGGTGTACGAGATGGCTTACAGTCTCATCAGGTATAAATAGCGCACCATTAAGTACGTGATGACATCATCAACAAACTGACGGAGATATCCAGGGCCACCTGGGCCGTCCACCGAACGACCCTCATCATTAATTCTCCACTGGGTTATGGCGCCGGGCAATCAAACACTAACCAGCTCTGGGTAACCTCGACTACATCAAATGTACAACTAACCTCATTAAGTTATTACCGACTTAACTTACTAGCAGACACCTGGAGCATGGCATGAAAATAATTTTAATTGTAACTTTGTTAAAAAGCATATACAAAATGTAAGATTTATTTTAAACTACCTGCAAATGTAAAACATTTTGATGATATTAGGAAATTTAAAATGGAATTGAATTCATATCTGTAGATGAAGGCATATTATACAGTATATGAAATTTACGTGACAAAAACAATGATTTACAACTAATGGTGTGTTTTGTTTTTTGTTCGTGTATTTGTATTTTAATGGATACGGTATTTCACATTTTTAATATTTTAATTCATATTTTGGTAACTTACACCTACATGCAGTATTCTATATATTGGCAACTGAAAGATTGCTGTTATTTGTGTATGGAAATTATTAATTATCTGACAGATTAATTTCTTAATTGTCTATTCATGTAATTATATTGTAATTGATACTGAAATTTATATTCTTTGTATTTTGATAACTGAGAACTTGTATTCCATATATTTTAAAATAATAGATTGCTATTATTTTTGTATGGAAACTA
Organism: Clitarchus hookeri; assembly: GCA_002778355.1. Classification (NCBI taxonomy): domain Eukaryota; kingdom Metazoa; phylum Arthropoda; class Insecta; order Phasmatodea; family Phasmatidae; genus Clitarchus; species Clitarchus hookeri. The sequence goes on along the minus strand of NQII01004696.1, from coordinate 122,168 downwards.
TTAACATCTTACAGATCATTGTCCTATTTTCTTATGTATTATATTTCATTAGTGTAGTCTGTATTTTTGACAGCTGACAGTTTACTTGTATTCTTATATTTTTATTTTGACAAGCCACACTCAATATGTATCGAGATGTATGTGATGATAAATAAATAAATACATACCATTTGCCTAATTACGGGATAATTTTGAGGTTAATGCACTCTGTTTTCATAACAAATGCATACGAAAACCAAATAACACTGTACCCATCAGGAAACTATTGCTGCTATAAAATCGCAGGGCGATTACAACTTCCAGGTCTGGTGGCACTGGGAATCCTCTTCTCTCTCCATCATCGGCATCAACAAGAGGCACAATAGTGTCCAATATAGTTTGTTTCGTGAAACCAAAACGTTTCACAAACTCTACATCCGAAAAGTATTTTCACGGATTTTGGCCATCGTGCAAATACCGACGGGGACGTTCATTATGTTGACGATTCTCGACACGCTGAAGTGAATCCAAATTATCTTAGTCAAGTAACATCGGCCATTTGTACTCCATCATAAATAATCATCAGTAGTAAGCAAAACCATTTGATTAGGTTAGAAATGGTTGATTGTTGCTTAGAATTGTTGATGCGTAGGAAACTATCGAAGAAGGGGGAAGGGGTTATTTTAATTAATTATTTATTTGTTCAATTCATCCTTTTTTTAAGCACAAAGCTGAAGTAGATTTGCCACAATAATAATACAGAAGTATACGTACACATTACACTGAAATTAAATAATATTACAATTATTAATTTTTCAGAGGTTTAAATATGCAGTGATATAATTCCCACGTGGTAATTACAATAAATGTTCATCATTTACAAGTAGCATATGCCACAATTGATTTTTAATTGAACATTACAACTTATTAAGCAGGTGTTATTTTCGAAGGTTAGCCCGCCATATTGCTTAAGGAAGCAAAAAAGGCATGCATTTGGTAGCCTTATTTCTCACCACTTCCTTTTCTTAAATTATAGGACGCCTTCAACAAGCTTCGATTAAGGGAGGTTCTTGCCTTGTAATTAAGGCTTCCTTTTTGATTTAAGGATGCCTTCGTGAAAAAAGATCTCTCCAAATGGCCCACAGTACTCGACAGTGAAAGTGTGCACTATCCCACAGAATTTCTTAATTCATTGAATCCTTCTGGCATGCTACCACACAAACTGATTTTAAAAGTTGGAGCTCCTATAATTTTATTGCGAAATATAAATCCACCTAAATTATGCAATGGCACTCTATAACAAACAGAAAGTTTAAAAACCTAGAATACCAATAACTCACTCTTATTTGCTTTTTAATTTTAAAAGAGTCCAATTACCAATAAGAGTTGGTTTTGGTATGATCATACATAAAGCACAGAGTCAAACACTTAAAGTAGTTGGAGTGGATTTGAGTGGGTCATGTTTTTCACATGGACAACTATACGTAGCCTTTTTGCGTGTCATGTCACACAGAAATATTTTTGTGCTGGCAGTCGGAGGCAAAACGACTAATGTTGTATACAAAGAAAATTTCTAAACCACCATCATATATAATATGTATGAATGTGGATAAAGCGAAGGAGGGAGGTATGCATATCAGGATCGTGGTAAATTGAGGTCCATAATATCTGCATACCCTTCTGGGAGACAGGCATGACATGTATGTATGTATGTTATATATGATAGTAGTTTACTAATTTTATATCATATAATATTGAAATTGTCTTTTCCTAATGTATTTATTAGTGCATCGTTGTAAAAACTAAATTGTACCTGGGCGAAGCCGTGCCCGGTCGCTAGTAAATTATATTTTCACAAACTGTTAAGTGTTTGAAACTTAATGTGGAGCTACTCCACTGGACGATCCCAAGTTTACTAAAGGGTTGAGGGTATGCATGCTGGAACATGTAAAAGATAAATACACTTGTTGTAATTCTTTTACTGGGGCTCTCAGCTTATGCATAGCATGTCTAAATTATTCCACCACACTTTAATTGCACTCATACCATTTCATTTTCTTTCCGCACACCAGTATTGCTGTTGAAGTAACATCTCTGGGCGAGATGCCAGGCATTGCGGTTCGAACTGCCCTGGTGTTCCCTCCAATGTATGGGATGCCTGATGGTGGTGGCATTCAGGAGGTCACCGAGCCAGACTCCTTGTTATCCTTGTTATAAACCAAGATGGCCACTTGAGTCACATATACAGCGATGTAAGGGGTGGGTTTGTTCTCACCTTGTCTTAGCCTCGTGTCAGACTCACTGTATAGCTAGTCGACTAGGTCACAGTGTCATATCGCAAGTGGGAATCGTACTGGACGATGCTGCTGGTTGGCAGTTTTTCTCGGGGATCTCCCATTTCCCCCACTCCTTCATTCTGGCCTGCTACATACTCACCTCACTTCACCCTCAATAGCTCTCAAAACCCCGATGTTAAGAGCCATCAAATCTCTTCACCGACTCACTCACTCACAGTGTCGTCCAGGTTGGCTGTCGACTGTGGTGGGGCAAAAAATCACTAGAGCTCTTGTGGATGAGCAGTTCATGTCAAACGCCCATTCCAACAGTTACTCTATGCTACATCAGTCCCCAAGTTGTCCCATCATGCAGTCAGGCTCAAAAGGCTGTCAGCAGATGCAGCAGACGAGGCTTCACCTGGTAGTGAATGTGCTGCGAGGTGTGGTACTCACTGGTGGTGGCATAAGGTCATGACCCCGGCCATGTGGCTGGGTCACAGCATGTGCGTGGGCCCAAGGGGGTCACACTACACATGTCAGGCAAACCGGGCGGCTCAGGCAGCCATGCTCATTTGGAGCGGAGGAGAAGATGTGATTCGGGTTCTGCTGCCGACACATCACCACTACTCTTGTTGGAGGGGTGGGGGGCCTGTGTCTGCTGTGTGTGCGAGGGAGGAGCATGTCATGCTGTTGGGCTGTCTGGGCCTGATACACTTTGCCCATTGCTGTGTCATGCCTCCCATAACTCAATGTCATATGCTGAATAATGCCTCAAGGTTGTCATGGCAAAGCTGGGCGGGCAGTTTACCTAAAGGGAGATTCCTCCACAGGTGCCCCTTGTGGTTCGCCATCGGCGAAATCCTCGGAGGTGTGCATCACAATGTGGGGCGCTATGAGGATGGGCATCATAGCACAGGACATGATGATACTGTAGGCTGGCCCAGTCGGGTGTGCGTTAGCTGATGTGCTGCTGGTCGCTAGTGACTGCTCCTCGGGACTGTTGCTTTTATTTCTTCTGCATTCCGTACGGGCGGCAAAATGCCGAGCATCAAGGGCTGAAATAGACACTGGAGTGTGCTGCTATCAGACACTGTGCTCGAGGCTCCTTAATTGGTGTTCCCTAGGTGACTATGCTCGACTGTGCATCGTTGCAGTGGGCATCTCCACATTGGCCTCTTCAACCACTAGGCTCAAGTCTGCTCTCTGTGGATGGCTACTCTCCTTAACAAAGTAAGTAATGTAGCCGAGCAAATGTAAAATACTGCGTGGCCAGCTCCATAGCCACGAATCATACACAGAACTTCTTTGTGCTGTTGGACAGGCAGTCTTCCAGCATTTATACTAGTTGCCCTGGTTGTAAGTGGAGAGGCAGGTGTATGATGGCAGGTAGGCAGGTACCCACTTCACTATGTAGCGTGCGTGGTTCTCTTGAGTGGGCTGAAGTATAGCTTCTTGCTGCTGGTGCTGGGCTGCGCTGTTCTCTGCTCCATTACCGCTATCTGCCCGCTGGCAGGTAAACTAGCCCGGCAGAGGCAATTCACTGCCCTGTAATATCGCAGCTGGTGTCCTACTCATGGCGAGGTTTTCACAATACGTGATTGCGAATATTGCTGCAGGCAGGTACTCGGCCCACGATGTGTGGTTCTTGCCAACCCATAGGCGTAACTGTCTCCTGAAGTCCTGATTTCGACACACGTTTACATTGGCTCACAGGTGGTACATGGCCATCATGTGATGCACCCCCCCCCCATTTTGAGCACAAATTGTACCACTTTCGATCCATCAACTCCATGATGTTGTTTGTAAGTAGTATACGTTTGTAACCCCAGAGATGATAGAACTCGTTTTAGAGTATACATGCAACATTCCATACTTGTACACTTGAAACTAAGTACACTTCCATCCACTTAGAAAAGGAGTCTCTCACCACGAGGATGAACCTTTTCCCTTCAGCCATGAGCATGTGTGGCACATCAGGTCTAGTAAAATGATTTCGAAGTGCTCAGTTGGTACCAATGGCTGCTGTTTTATGGTTCTGTCAGTACTGATTGCAGGTTACGTATTCACATATGAACTGTCGGTGTGTCACGGTCTACCCCAAGCCAATGAAAATGTCACTGCATATTTATGGTGGTTTGCAGTGCTCCAGGATTACACGCAAACTGACTGGTGTGTTTATGGCATAGCACAAGTGACAGCGCATCCTTTGGGACAAACTAATGCCATGGCGCATGGAGATGGGTTTCCAAACATGTGTTTTCTGCCAGTCACCATTCTCCCTTGCCAGTCTTGCAATCTGCCAACCAGTGTTAGGTTTATGTGTTCTATTTTTGGGGCTCTTCTATATGCAAGTGGAGTTAATCCAGCTTATTATGGGTTTTTAGAATAATGATTGTGTAACAGGTCACCGTGCCCTTGCCTGGTATTTGGCGTTCAGCTGAAGTAGGGGTAAGTTGGTCAATCCACTCATTTTGGTCCACCGTTACATATTCGACAGGCACATGCGACAGCTCATCTGCTAACTGATTCTTGGCCACAGGAACATGTTGCACTTCAAAATTGTATGTGTGTAGCGGTAGGCCCCGACATGTGTACCAACTTGTTACAGGCTTTGTGTACGGAATGCAGCCACACCAAGCAGCTGTTATAACTACGTACCATGAAGCTCTGGTACTTTTGACTATGTTCTGTAATGCTTTACTGTCCACACAACAGCCAGACATTCTCGTTCATTCAAGTCATACCAGCATTCTCTGGGCCTGAATTTTGCGATATTGAAGTTTACAATTTGATGCTCTCTGCTATCTCCAAGTTGAAACAGGATGGCTCTCAATCATTTTGGGCTTGAGTCTGTTTGAAGTTAACATGTCCAGTGGAATCGTGATGTGCAATAGTGGTAAACTCCTGGAACATACATTTGAACTCTGCAAAGTATGTGCCATGCTCGTGTGTCCACTGGTACTTTTTGGCATTTGACAACATATCCGTCAGATGTGCCGTGACCACTGCAAAGTCATGTATATGTTTCCTGAGTCCATTTACAAGGCCGAAGAATTTCTGTAATGGTTTATGTATGAAAGGCACAGCATAATCCTCAATGATTTTTAGCTGTTTTGGCGTGGGCCGACACCTATGCTCGTCCACCAAATGACCTAAGAATTGGATGCAGGTTTTGCCTATATGGTACTTCCAGTTAACGCATGTCAACTTGTGGATGGTTTACCATTCCAGGACCAGTGGCATATGCAGGATATGGTCCTCCCACATCTCCGACTACACCACTACATCATCTAGGTATGCGAGGGCAAAGCCACCAATGTACCTGCCAGGTACATGAACCGCCATGGCTTGGAATGTTGACAGGGCACATGTATGCCTGAAAGGCATTGTGCAGAACAGGAAACTGCATCCATGTGGGACTGTAAAAGCTGTTTTGCCCTATCCTCTGGCTTAATCAGAACTTGCCAATATCCAAAGTAGAAATCTGAGGTCATAATTTTTGCATGGCCGAGAATGTGGATAGTGTCCCCGATGTTAATGTATGGTGGTGGCTCACATTTGGTTATCTGATTTATAAGCAGAAAATGTCTGCAGAAGCACCATGTACATTCTTTCTTTGATGCTAATGTAACTGCACTGTAGTATGTGCAGGCAGGTTCAAACACACCCTCAACTAGCATATGCTGTATCTGCTCCTTAATTATGGCACACAGGTGTGGCTGGTAGTTGCGTGAAGGGACACAGATGGGTCACCCGTGTTCCAAAGTAATTGTGTGCTCCTCTACCATTGTACAGCATAGAAAGTCGGCCACAGCAAATACATCGCATCTCTCATGAAGTATGTGCTGTATAGCATAATGGAACTCCAGCAGCACTGTGTGGTTTAGCTCATCCAACTGTACTTCCAGTTCAGAAACTGTGGGTCGTGGCTCGAGGTTGTATATACTGTCTCTACGATTATGTTCTTCTCAGTGAGCCAGGGAATGCCTAGGATAGCATCCTCATGCAAATCATCTAACAATGAGTGATGTGGTTGTGGTTCCCACGTATATTATGCGAACTGTAATAACTGTTTCGCCCATGGTTTCCCCATGTGCTGCTGAGTAGTGAGCTGTATTACCTCCTGAGATGACTGTAAGTTGTGGACAACTACGAAACCCCCTAGCACTAAGTTACGTGATGCTGTTGTGTCCACAAGAGTTTGATACAGTTGAATGTTCAAAGTTACTGATATTCTGAGCATCTGATTTAAAACATTTATGAATTGTTGTATGATAACTTTTTTGGTGCCCGAGTTCACTTGTGGTTGCCAGAGAATTAGTGAGCATATGGCTCTCTTGCCCTGATGTCCCATTTACAACTGATGGTGTACCAAAGCTAGGCACATCTCTGCCCTTGATACTGCGCTTTAGAGTCTCATGCAAGTGGAGGTGCTGTCATTCGCAGTTTCTACACATGAGGTAGCAGGTTTCCTTATATGAACCGTCCTCTCCTGCTGCAGCTAGGCTCGCTGTTGCATTCAGAGTGGTGCATTTAGGCTCAGGTTCCTTTCAGGTTGGTGAGGTTAATGATCCGCTTGTACCATGGCTTGTTGGTGGTTGCATGAACCTGTTGCCCTTCTCTGTATCTATTGCAGATACAGCATGGGAAATACCTGGCACTTTCGCTGTGCGGATATTTACATCCTGGGCAGTCTGATCCAGCAGTGAGGTTGAATGCATGAAGGTGCCCATTCTCGTGTGAATGAGCGAGAATAGCATGGCTCGATTCTTTGGCAATATCGTAGCGGTCACTACCTCTAGAACCTCGATTTATGACATATGGGGATGTAAATGTTTAGTTAGGTTGATTTTCTATGTGGAAAGTGAGGTAAGCCTTTCCCCTATGTTCTGAGTCTCTAACACTGCTCTATACTGTGCTTGCAAGGATGAGTAGGCGTTTTCGAAACGACACTGGAAAGAGCTGAGGAATTCTCCCCACAGCAGGCCATAATTTTTAACCATTCGCCGCCATAACGAGCATAGCTCATTAACTGACTGTCCATGCAATTGGGCCACTCCTGCTCACATACACATACCATAGCTAGTTAGTCTGTCCATGCAGCCTCTCAGGAATGCCTGTGGGTCCTCGGTAGTCAGCCCTATTTGGCTGCAATCTTTGTTGTAGATGGTTATCAGCTCGGGGGACTGTCACTAGACCAGGCAACACAGCTGTCACTGCTGTGGATAGCTCAAATCACGCAACCCCAGTTGTGGTTAGTGATGAGGGTGGTTACGCCCATGCATCTGCTTTAGGTAACATCACAGCAGAGTTGTCCAGCTGTGTGATGTAGGGGCGAAACTGATGTGAATACAAACTGGTGGGTGTGGCAACATCAGCTGGGGTGCTGGGGATCACTGCATGCATCATAACTTGTTGGCTGTAACATCTACTTGGCCATGCAGAGTTATGCATTGCCAGTGTGCGATGCGACCACAACACTGTCACACACCACTGTATTTCTACCCCCTGGGTTGCACAGGTTTTGATGATAGCACTGTGCGGATAATGTTTCTGCCTTGAGAAAATCTGTGGTATTTCTGTACACTGGTATGATCTGTTGCATACAGCAAGTACACACCATGTTTCAGTTTCTGTCCTGCATAACTCATTTGTTCCCAGTGAGACACTCAGTGTGGAATAATTGTTTGTAATTAAGGCACTGTACTGTTCCCAACATGGTTAATTTACACACATGCAATTTTGCACACCATTGTTCTACATGATTGTGCACTATTGAGTCCGAAAATGTCATTGTTTCTGGTTGTAAGTGTAGAAAAAACACGGAAGACAAATAATAAACTGGAGTGGAGTATTACAGATGTATTTGGATTATAACACGACATGCTACGAGAGCGCCATCATGAACTAGACTGCAGAACAACTGAACAACAGCATGGCCTTGGCCAATAGCTGCGACTCTCCGTATAGCCAGGATTAACATTAAATATATATCAGAGGCTAATATTCAACACTCCCCCTTAATCCAGGCATACATACATCAACACTCCCCCTTAATCCAGGGATACATACATACTTAACCATAAGTACAAAATGAAAAGACAATACAAAGAGAAGAAAAAACTTAACACTAATGCCCTTAACACAAACATTATGCTTAACAGGAGGTAGGGCTTTAATTAGAATATCCGCAATCATTCTATCAGAAGGCAGATATTCAACATTCAAATGATTTGCGTCAACATTCTCTCTAATACAATTATTTGGTTTATCCACCAAAACCCAAGTGTTATTCTTTATCAAAGCACTATACTCACTTTGCATAGCACACTTCCACTCAACACTTTCACTGCACCGCATAGTTTCACCATATGAAGGTGGCTCACTGACACATAAATAAGTAACATATTCAGGATATATCTTCGGTTTGCGCTGTCACTCTGGATACCTTCGTTGAAAGTTGTCCTGGAGTCCTCTCTCAGCATTCTCCGGCGTATGAACAACCTCTGCGTTGCCATCCTCAATGCTGTCCAAGGAGTTCCCCACTCTGCTGTCAGCTGGGGGAAGGTCCTCAAATCCATGGAAGTCCGAGGACTCAGATGAGGGCAAGGACTCATCATCCACTATAACACCCTCCACTGGTAGTACAGGAGGCTTCTCGATGTTGTGTTTNCACTATAACACCCTCCACTGGTAGTACAGGAGGCTTCTTGATGTTGTGTGTTTTATCATCAGCAGATGCTGGGTCCCCCGATCCGCCTTTTGGAATGTCAGATTCCATAAACTCTACATCTGTAGCAATAGTTACCCTTCCAGGTCTTCTCTGGTCATAGAGACGATAACCCTTTGTTCCCTCTGGATAGCCAACCATGATGTACTCCTGAGCTCTGGCCTCCCATTTTTTTCTGTTATGCTTGGGAGTAGGTGCATAAGCCTTTGACCCAAAGGTTCTGAGGTGTGTCAGGTCAACTCTTGACCCAGTCCAAGCCTCTTCGGGAGTTGCTCCAACAACCGCTGCAGTCGGTGATCTATTTTTCAAGTAGATTGCCGTCATGACTGCTTCGCCCCAGAATTTCTTTTGAAGTCCGGAATCCAATAGCATGCAACGTGCCTTCTCGACCACAGTGCGATTCATCCGCTCCGAGACTCCCCCCTGTTCTGGTGTAAGGTACAGTTTTTTTGTGCTCAATCCCCGACCTTCTTAAAGTGTTCTCGAACTGATGAGATGTATATTCAGTGCCATTGCCAGTACGGATCTTCTTTATTTTTAGACCAGTCTGGTTCTCGACAAACGTTTTAAACTCACAAAACTTGTCCAAGGTTTCACTTTTTGCTTTGAGTAAGTAACCAAACGTCTTTCTGCTGAAATCATCAGTAAACATGAGTAAATACCAGGCACCACTCATTGTTGGTTCGCTCATGGGCCCACACACGTCTGTGTGTATAAGTTCCAACTTTTCTGCGGCCCTCTTTCCTTTGTTCTTTTTCCTTGTTGCGGGTTTGTGCGTCTGTTTCCCCTGCAAACAAATTTCACATTTCTTGAAATCGCTTTCTGGAAACACTACACCACCAGACATTTCTTTCAGTTTTTTGAGTCCATTTAAGTTTAAATGTCCCAACCGTCTGTGCCATGTGTCTTGATCAGTTGTGAAACGAGCGGTTTCCTTCTTTATTGGTTTCGCTTCCATCACATAAGTACCAAATTTGCGAGGTGCAACAATGTGTGGAGAACCACTCACCTTTACTTCTTCCTCTCTGAAGATCTTGCAGCAGTTCTTTTCGAAGACAATGACGAAACCCTTTTCAGTCATCTTGCTAACAGAAAGCAAATTTGCTGCAAGTCCGGGTACTCTGAGTGCATCGGTGATTATGTACTCGCCCGTTGGCATATCTACCCGCACATCTCCCTTGCCAATACTTTCAATGGTTGTCTCATTAGCTAAATTTACCTTAGTCTTGAAGGTGGCGTCAAAGTTTATGAGATGATCGCCAAATTTTGTCATATGAGAGCTGGCCCCTGAGTCAATGACCCACTTGTAAGCATTGTTATCACTGATATCACTTGCGTTAGTTTCATCAGTAGCCGATAAGGTGTGCGGATGTTTCGCTGATTTAAACCGTTCACTGCGATTTAAACTGGGACAGTTGGACTTAAAATGTCCCTCCTTTTTGCAATTGAAACAAATCGCAGATTTCTTCTTACTCTCAGGTTTCTTCGTTCCTGAAGATGACGGTGTTGTCTTGAACTTCATGAATAACGTTGAATCTTGAGTTGAATCCCTTTCCTTAAGTCTCAACTCGACTGTACATAGTCTTTCAGTCAGGTTTCTCACTGTTCGCTGTTCTTTCGGCATCGATTCCCAGGCATTGACAAATTCGAAATATTGAGAAGGAAGTGTATTTAAAATACGATTTATGAACAAGGATTCTGGAAGCCTTACTTTGTCTTCCTTCCACGTTTCATCACAGAGTTCCATCCACAATTTCTTGAGACGAGCAATATGCTTTGCCACACTGTCAGAGTCCATTGATATACTGAAAAAATCATTAAACAATCTGTCTTGCTGCTGTTCAGTTCGCTGTTCGTAGATACTCAGGAGCTTGGTCCACATCTCCTTGCTAGTACTACACATATTAACGAGTTGTCTCACTGCCTACGTCATATTATTGACGATGACTTGCTGAGCTCCAAATTCTATTCTGTCTAGAATTTGCTTCTTGGTCGTATAATCTAAATACTCCTTTGCTGTTGACTGCGTGTTCGGTTCTTCGGGATATTGCAGTTTCCCTTCTAGCGCATCCATAAGACCACTACTTTTGAGCAATATAATGATTTGGAATTTCCAATCGCTCCAGTTGGCTTGGCCTTCCAACTTGTCTATATTTGTTCGGGAGTGAGCTTCCATATTTGTCGCGGACGATAATTAAAACGAACGGACGGAAGACACACGGCCGTTAACGAGACAGGTTAGGATTGCAGTCACGGAAAGAAAACACGCACGCTGTTCACTGTAAATACTTCATTCACTCGCAGTTAGGTGCCTGGGCCCATAACCTGTAGAAAAAACACGGAAGACAAATAATAAACTGGAGTGGAGTATTACAGATGTATTTGGATTATAACACGACATCACTACAACACGATATGCTACGAGAGCGCCATCATGAACTAGACTGCAGAACTGAACAACAGCATGGCCTTGGCCAATAGCCGCGACTCTCCGTATAGCCAGGATTAACATTAAATATATATATCAGAGGCTAATATTCAACAGTAAGGTGCAATCACATGCCCAGTTGCTTTGTATAGGGTCGACAGTGCTGCGGACTGCTTGCGGTCTGGTGAAGTCGAGGCACAACAGTGCCACCTTGCTGGAAGAGGTACAGCTCCATGCCTGGCCTATTCGTTCATAGATTGCCTGGAGGATGTAGTCTTCGAGGCATAACCTGTTGCTCGATTCATGGCATGGACACATCCATTTGATTACATTTGACACAGTCAGGGGTTGTACATACTTTAGACATAATGTTTGTGCATTGTCATGTGGTAAACCATTTTATGTCCTGTCTGCCCCTGTACTTGTGTCGCATGTGGTTTGGAGCTTATGTTATCATTCTGATAGCTGTTTGCACCACAGTCAATGAACGCACCCATTGTGCATCAGTCTCATCAAGCATGCAGGGAGGAACCAGTTCGGTCAACTGGGTGGGAAGTGGTGTTTGTCACCATGCACACACATGCCAGGCCAAGTGGTCATAATGCTGCTTGCACAACTTAGAATGTTGGCGAGGGAGGGTGGTTGTCGCCGACCCTGCGTCGTCGTGCTCGGCTGACTGTCCAAGAAGGGGAATATGGGTCGGTGCCTCCTGTGTGAGGAAGGTGTCTGGGTATTTCAGATGGTGTGGCAGTACCATGCTATAGTAGCCAAGCCCTTCACCGCACTGGCTCTAGAAAGTGTGGAAGATGCGTCTCTTATAGCCTCTCTCCACCCATGGCGACCCAAGGCTACCAGTGCCTCCCCTGTGCTTTGAAAATTGGGCTCCGCCACCCGTTTCCCTATGGGGACCAGTTTCCTTATGGCTGGTGAGGGGTATCTGCCGTGATGGCTTGGGCCGATAGATGGTACCTAGGCCCGACCACTTGGCATTCAGGCCGTTGGGGCCCAAGACAGGAATTTCCAGTGTGAAGAAATTCTAATGTATGATAAAGGACAAGTGTCCGATAACAGTTCACCAGCTGCACTGCTAGTCGATGGGTTATAACGGTGGGCAGTGATGAACACTGGGAGAACTCTGGACCTGTGGGCTCTACGGGTACCCATGGGAAAGGACCTACGGATTTTGATAATGATGGAAACCGCCTCGGCAGAGTCACCCGCACACTGTCTGCCGGTGGTGTGGTTGGTAGGGCGGTCGGACATGAGTAAACCCACTAGTGCCATCGCAAATAAGTGGGAGCACAGGCTGATCGGGTTGGCCCCATCAGAGGTTTTATCTGGTGTTCCGATCAATAGAGGTTGGACTCGTGCTGGCAGTGGTTAACTCCGTATGCTGGAGGAGGTCTGGAGAGATTCCCTCTCTTAAAGAAAGACTAAGCGGTGAGCAGGCACCTGCTCCGGTAGTGTCCTGGCAGGACACTAGGGGTCAGACCACACGCTGGGTTTCTGAGTATGAGGGTCTCAGAACCTTGTCTGTGCCACACGAGGAATGTTCAATGTTCTTTGTGGTAACAAACAAGCAACAAGCGTTGCCGAAATGTATAAAAGCAGATAACATTATATTAACTATGTTTTAAAAATATGAGGTAAATAAAAGTACTTTACAGCAGAACATCGTATTCTGGTTGTTTTAACTATATTTTCGTCTATATGGTTCAGATTTTGCAATTATAATTTTCCATGTCAGTTCTGCCAGACAACAAAAGATAGTGCCAAAGTGACTGTCATTAATTTTGTTGATTTCTTGTACATAACTCTCAACAAATAGTAATGAATTAAAGACTTATTACCTTTAAGTCAATTAATAATTGGATATTCTATACACTCTGATCCTTGCCCAGATTTGACCCAGACATAACCAGATCCAGCACAGCCAGATCTGACCCATGCATAGCCATATCTGGTCAAGACACAGTCAGATATGCCCCAGATAAAGCCAGATCTGGCCCATGCAAAACCAAATCTGTCCCAGACCCAACCAGAACTGACCTAGACACAACTAGATCTGGCCCAGATCTGCTCCAGACATAACTTTTTCTTAAGGGATTCTACTTACCTCACCATGCAGTTGTAAAAGAGTCTAGCACAACAACAAAGTTGCGAGTTGTTTTTGATGATTCAGCTAAGTCGTCGACAGGACTGTCACTCAATGACCTGGTTGGAACTACTATCCAATAAGACTTGTTTTCTATCATGGCTTGTTTCCACACCCACAGAGTTGCCATGACAACTGACATTGCCATGATGTACCGACAAATTCTCCTCAATCCATCCCAAGCAGATCTGTGAAGGATTTATGGCGCAATGACATCAATAGTGAAATCCAAATTTACGAGCTCAAGACTTCACAAATAGGACAGCCTCAGCACCATTTCTTGCCACAAGAACAATTCATCATCTGAATAACATGACTTCCCAGAGGCTGCGATGATTTTAAGAAGAGACTTCTATTTGGATTTTGTTGCAAATCACGCACTGTATTGTTACATTTCCAAATCCTACACATAATATTGGCTTATTGCATCGTCAGTTGTGAAATTTTGTTAATTGTGAATTGTCTAAAAATTGTTCTGTTTGCTGAACGTGTGTACACTGGCACACGCGTTTGTTCACAAGGCCGACGTTGCCTCGGACCGTTCGCAGTCTGTTGCTCTTGGTGCTCAATGGTACCTGTTTGCCATCAGAGGTACTGCTCCAGGCATTCTGATCCGCTCCCGATCAGCCCGTTTAATTTTCTTCACGAGTTGCCTCACGTTTGTTGTTTCCCGGCACAGACATTCAGAATTCTGGAATGAATTAAGTTCTGTTACTGGACGCATGCACTTCAAGCATAAAGTTTGTATTTTTCCGTTGCTAGTGCACCAATTCAATTTGTAAACACTCAGCGCTGGTTCGGCCACGTGGCTCGGCGCGTTGTCATTGTGACAGATGATGTTGATGCTATGGCTGCTGGCCTGTCACCCTTTACGCCCACGTGGAGGGTGAGTGTTTCCCGT
>NQII01004696.1:0-107653 GCA_002778355.1 Clitarchus hookeri | reverse complement strand
CGCGCGCCCGGGTAGTGCGTCACTATGACCCCCCTGCTCAGGAATGTGGTTAGGGTGTTGTTCGCTGATTGTCCTGCCCAGCAATGGCGGTGCTGGAGGATGCCTGCTTTGTTTGGTGCGCTAAAAACGGCGGTTTGCCTCTGAACTGAATTTTTACTTTGTTGGTCCTAAATTGTTTGTTTTAATTAAATTTTTGCAGCTGAGGGCTGCTGAGCACTTCTCCCTTCTTGCCGGTTATTTTTCTGTGGTGAATACTGACTGTATATATTATGTCAAAATGTCTCGTATTGATATAAATACTGATAGAAAGTTTTGCATGCTTTGTGAAATTATCACACGATCACATATTATTACATGAATTTTGGTGCTGACTGCTTTCAACGAATTTCCTTGTTACGCAAATGTACATATCACTGTAATAGAGCACTTGGAACATTTTTACAATTTACGTGTCGTGCTGAGCACTGAATATATGACTTTTGCTTATTAATGTTTTACGTTTTTCGTAAAACATACATGGTGTACTGTAAAATTGATTTTGCTCACACTCTTTGCGTATTTTGAGTGATAAACAAATTTACATATTACAAGTCTCTAGAAAGATTTATATTTCAAGTGTCCTGCAAAATATAAAAAATGATTTCACCTACTCTCTGCCCAGCATGCATTATAATCTATACAAGTAATCACATACCAGTTACCCTGCCTGGAATTAGAAGAAAACCCAACAAATCCATCCCCATGTCATCAAATGGTTCCCCTACTGTGGTTGGTAGCAGTAAACCTGCAGGATTTTGACACGCCACTTTCTGTCCGACAGTCTACGCAAGTTCTGATATAGACCTGGACATATTTATTCATTCCTTTCCAGTAACAGCAACATCTAATCTCATTTATCATTTATGACAAACAGAGATATCTTCTACGAGAACATGATCATGGA
Organism: Clitarchus hookeri; assembly: GCA_002778355.1. NCBI lineage: Eukaryota > Metazoa > Arthropoda > Insecta > Phasmatodea > Phasmatidae > Clitarchus > Clitarchus hookeri. The sequence continues at coordinate 106,710 of NQII01004696.1, read as the reverse complement.
GCTCGCCTAGGATCTCCTGTCTAAAAGATCTTGGCAGCACCAACAATTTTGCATGACATTCAGGCTTAGAGTTACTTCAGTACACAATTTTGTCTTTAATAAACTCTTCCTTGCTTCTCTACTTGTTTAGACTAAATGTCAGATTTATTCTCTAATTATTTGATAACTGGAGCTAAATTGTGGTCATCATGCTATATTTTATTTACATCAAACCCTGGCAAGGAAAACACAGGCAGTTCCATTTACTTTTCCTTATCCTTACCAGAGATAATCTACAGCATTCCTACTTAGGCTGTCCACATATTTGTGGCTTTTCCCACTGGAGTATTTTATGTCAAAGGTATACCTATTCCAACATCTTCAGCACCCGGCATGTTTGTGTGTACTGTGTTTATTTATCTCAAGGTTATTCGTATAGCGCAGGCTACAGTGATCAATCAGTAACCACTGAAAAGTGTTTGAGGTAAATGTAGGGCCTTAACTGATCTACTGACATGTAGTAATGCCAGAAATTTCAAATTCATGATAGTATATCTGTTTTCAGCTGAGGTTAGAGTCCTACTTGCATAAGCTATTGAATGTAATGTCGCTTGTCACTTTTGCATTATGATGGTACCAATACCCTGCGTGCTTGCATTTGTGCGAATTTAAATTGGATAATTTTACTGAAAATGAACCAAAACTGGGGAAGAGGTAAATTTCTCTTTCAGTGTCTAAATGGTATTTCCTGGGCCTTCTCCTTTCAAAGGTACAAGGGTCTGATTTTTCATCATCTGCATCAACACCACCACCCCCTTCCACCATGGAGAAGCAGCTAGAGGGCGGGTGCACACACTCTCACCCTCTACCCTCTCCACCGGCACTCCTCCAATGGGGGAGTTATTGTTTGATGCTGCAAGCTGTGCCGGCCTGTGCACACACCCCTCCGCCGCTGGCCGGTCCACACCTCAAGCAGATGCACAGATGGTTTGCAGTGTAGGGTAAGGCAGTGACCTAGCTCCAACAACTGCTAGGCTGTTGCGCAGCGCGAAGCATGGCTATCCAGGTGCATTGTGGCGTCCTGATGTCTCTGTGGCTGTAGTACTTGTGGCCCGCCCCACAGGACGCTGTGGCCAAGTATGAAATAGGCACCAGCTTCTGGCAGTGTGACCGAAAGCCAGCCCAAGTTCACCCATGCCCTCTACAGCCACAATATAAAGGGCAGCTCCAAAACAACAGTGAACTTAATCTTTTATTGGACTTAAACAATATTATTTCGACCAACCTACGACAAAATTCCAAATTCCAAGCTCTACAAAAATTGTGATGCGCAAGTTTAGTGTGTGAAGGGCATGGTGTTACATTACTAAAATGCAGTGAATGTACACAAATGTACCACAAAGTGTGCCTATGAGCGATCAAACTAGCAACAGTTTCTGGGAAGGACTTAAAAGGTCAGCTGTGCTCCACACCTTAAAATATAATTTGTACTTCGCCAGTGTACAGAGGGGCCATGGTGGCTGAGCGGTCAGCCTGCTCATCTCCCACTACGGCGAACTGGGTTCAATCCCCACCTGGGCCACTCCTGGATTTTTGCAAGTGGGAATCGTGACAGACGATGCCGCTGGTCGACTGGTTATCTCGGGGCCAATGAGTCTGCACGTAATTTAAACTGGTTATATTATTTAAAATCTGGAGAAACTTGAAGAAACTGAGTTCAAGTGCATTTAATTATATATGCAATATTGTTTCACAATTCTGACAGCTTCAATGGATGTGTATTATGATGTTCGTGACCATCATAATGTACTCATAATTTCTCTGTTTGTGGCAATTTTGAAAAAGCAGACTTTGTTATACACTGAACAAGAGTTGGTTAGACCTGTGGCCAGCCTTTTATATAATTGAGGGGATCCTATGCGATAAAAGCCCATGAAGTTGAGATGCAAAGGTTTGGGAAGTCTTAAAGTCGTACAATGTTATCATTTTCCACAGGAATGCAGAATTAGAAAAGGGTTTCTGTATTAACAAATTCCTTTTGGTAGAGAATCCTCATGAACTGTCTCTTGTTGGGCTGCAACAAGTACATAATGTAGCAACTGCCAGAGATTGTTTTGCCTCCTTCTGCCAGAGGCGGAATTGAAAGTGTGATGGTTACTAAGAAGCTCATACACAGTGCCGGAAATGCCCATGCACGTTATATCAAAACACTAGTAAAACAAAGCATTTTAGAGCAGAAGAGAAAGGAAATGCTAAAAATGAGAAGAAGCAGCCACCAATGATGGTAAAGGAGTTGAATGTAAAAACAAAAGAAAATTCTGGACACTGTTGATGCCATTGATTATCAAAGTCTCTCCAGAACTAAAAAGAGAGATTTTCTATCTTCTGTATTATTTTTATTTTATTGAAGCATGAAAATTATTTTTTCTACATTTAAACTGTTTAGAATTCTGTGAAGAAATACTTTAGTATCTAAACGACAATGTTTGCTGTGTCAGGGAAAATTTAAACTTGTCAGGGAATCCCAGATTTAAATTAAGAGTAGATACTTCAAAGTGTACGAAATAAAGAAGAAAAACCAAAGTTTATTTGTGTGCCCTTCTTAAAGCCTTACCTCTCATACATTCCTCTTGATGGTGTGTTCAACTTAAAAAATATTTCAGCCATTTAGGGCAGCAGCAACTACAAATTTTCTTTTGTTTGTCTTGATTATACTTCTCTAATTTTGTATCTGCATACAGTTTNTGCCCTTCTTAAAGCCTTACCTCTCATACATTCCTCTTGATGGTGTGTTCAACTTAAAAAATATTTCAGCCATTTAGCGCAGCAGCAACTACAAATTTTCTTTTGTTTGTCTTGATTATACTTCTCTAATTTTGTATCTGCATACAGTTGAAATTATGTTTTTTTAATTATTAGCAAACAAATGTTTACCCAATAGCTCACACTAACATTGAACACAAGAATGACNGAAATTATGTTTTTTTAATTATTAGCAAACAAATGTTTACCCAATAGCTCACACTAACATTGAACACAAGAATGACAAGTAAGGCAGAGTTGTATATTTGTTATGGTAATTTACTAATTACTTTCAATTTCATATTACATTTACATCAACAATCACATTCACACTTTATAATGTTAAAATTGCATTAATTCATAGTCTTCAACAGTTGTAGTTTTTTACTAACATTTATTCTATACCTGCACTTATTCTTAATTAATTTTGCATGTTTAGAAAGCAAACATAAAAGTTCTCTATGCTTAAATATTTAAATCTATGAATGATTAAAATAAAAATGTTAGATGCTTATGAGAACATAAGATAACTAAGAAAGGGAAACTTTAATCAGTTTATCAAATTAGTAATTACATGAACTGAAAAATTATTATTAATTTTCTCGTACAATTCTCACAAATAATGCACGTATTGATACATCCAAGAAATAAATGTATGTAATTAGTTGAATTATTTGTTGTATTTTATTATTGGTACAGCATTTATAGATTAAAATTCTTTGTTAGTTATATGGCTGCTGCACTTCATACAAATATTCAATGAAAAATCACAATAGTAGGATAAAGTTAATAAAACTAATAAATACAAACAAAATATCAGCTATAAATCCAAATAAATTAATAATAGTCTGCAAATTAATTATTCATTGCTCACTGCTGTTAGGTTTCTTGAGAGTAGACAAAAGAATAATTGTCAAGGTTGCAAAAAAAAACATTTTTCTTTAGCCATTAGTACAGTTGTTAACAAAAAGTTTATATTCACATGTGAATTTGAAATTCTACTTATTTAGACTGCACATCAAAAATTATCAACTATCCTGCATACCTACTCCTATTTCTTTACAATAAAATTTTGTATACACATTTAATTTAAAAAACAGTAATTAAGTAGTTCTCATAGCTTGCAAACAATACATCAGCAAACCAGTTTTTTCAAAAACTTATCCCCAAAAATCCAGCGTTGTATGGAAAAACTCATTAATATTTACAAATATAGCACAGTGATTTCATTTTAAAATTCAAGATGTTAATGTATTTTAAACTTTTATGCATATAGCACTGTTAAGGTGACCAAATTTTGTGCACAGTAGTGCAGTTCAGATTCGGAGCATTTTGAATTGATTATAGACAAAAATATGTTTTTCTGAATTTCAGTTGAATCTGACTATAAACATTCTTTGCTTACTTTGTAAAATGAATCAGTTTCTCAGGAACAAAAAGATAGAAAAACAAAAATAACAAACAATTTTTGAGAATTTCATAAGTTTTAAAGTGTTGGTAATAAAAATTGTAAAACAGCTGTTATTACTGATGAGTGCATATACTGTGGTCAGATGATTTAAAATGTGTCCCTTGAGTTTTTATGATTTTATTTCCATTGTATCGTAATGCATAGAAGAGTTTGATGTTTCGTGGCAGAGTATTAAAACTGCTCTTATTAATGGCGGCAAATACATAATATTTCACCTATGTTTGCCAGCTTTTCATGGACCAGTCTGTTTTCAAGATGACATCAGGTGTTATCTTTGTGACAATCCTGTTAAGTTGTCTTATGTCAATGATATTAAGTATAGTCTATTCATGGTTTCTTCACACTTTTTTAATAATACCTTTGAAAAATCACTGAATGTGTGACGTGTTTGGTTGCTTCCTAAATGTCATGTATCACAAGCGGTTACATTGAGCTTTTACCTATAAATTATAATATTTCATTTATAATTAATAATTGAATAAAACAGGGAGAAAATAGGTGTGTCGGTAATTCTTAGTAAGAAATAGTTCTTATGCAAAATATTATTACACTGAATGCTCACCAATGCAGTGCATTGACCGTTTGGTGTAATTTTCTAGCCTTGGTTAAGCTTTGTTTGTATAAGGCGGAGGAATATCCTGGGAAGTAGAACTTTAGCAGAGCTTCAGAAATTTTGGAAGTAACTGTGAATTGACTATGTACCTTTTCATGTAGTAGGGCAAAATGTGTAATAAAATTTTTTTTACAGAAGAAAAATTTTTAATTATAAAAAATTGTCAAAAGGAAACCAGCTATAAGATCAGAATTCATAATAAAAGTTATAATATACTGTACAGTTTAGATCATTTTAGGGGTTAATGTGTGGTTTAATTAAGGAGGTATCTGTATATGCAAAAATTTCACACAAAATGTACGTGGTCCATGAAATGAAAACNAATGGGAATCACTTATTTAATTGGCCCTGTCCTGAAAAAAATGAGAGGTTGAAGTAGACTGCATTCATTCACAGGGGGCTCTTTTCAACTGCTGGCGCTGACACTAGTGTTTAATAAAAAGTTAATTTGATCTATAGATGTTCAATGGGCAGTATTTTGTTGGTCACTTAGTGTTGCACCCACACGCTACATCCCCAATGGGGGGACCCCAGGGCTTCAGTAGTAATTGTTATTGTATAATATAAGGTTGAGTATAAACTAGAGAGTTATCTTAATGAAGGAACTGGCAGCCAGCCTTAAACATTTTGTTTGAGATGAGTGTAAATACTGATAGTGCTTGTAAATGTGTACCAACCGCCAACCACATGAGCGGCAGATAGTTGTAAGACTTTGTGAAGGACTGAGGTCTGTTTTGAAATAGAACACAATGCATTAAGTTGTAGAACTTGTTCTTCTGCCATCGATGACCCACTTATCAGCTATTATAATACTTTATGCTAATCAGATGCTTTAATAATTTTGATTAATTCAGCAGTACGTAAAGATGAGTGAAATACTCTCACGAGCACCGGTGTCCAGGCTTGGCCGCAACATTAGTTTAGTTATAGATAATCGTGGAGAAGTATAGACCCTTGGAATTTGAGCCACTGCAGTTCTGTAGACATTGCCCCTCTTTCAGTAATCTAACATTTAATGCAATATAAAAATACAAGGTGGATGATTTGAATTGGGTTTCTCAATACTAATTTCTTGTTCAAATGTTTTTTACTTCTTTCAAAGACGTGGTGATAAGAAGAATAAAATATTTAATGGAACCATTTCTTGCATTGTCCAAAAAAATATCTAATTCATGAATTACTCAAAAAAGAACAGAAATTTCCTTATTGGCTAATTATGAGTGTGGGATTGCTCATTACTGGCTAATAAGATCACAAATTTGCACTGATAATATTTACATGGCAAGACTTCAGAATAAACTGTTGTAAGAGATTTAAAAATACTTTATGTAATTACTGTACAAAGCAGACGAATGTTAATGTATTACACATAACATTTACACCAATCAATTTTACTATGAATGAGATCATATTTCTATATTTATATACAAATTATATGACATATATGCATTTATTATTTAAAACTATGACGGAAGCTTAGAAACCTAATATGTAAGCTTTAGAAAATTTATTAACTTGCACTGTTTTGTGCAATGCACAAGATTTCAACAACAGTTTAAAAAGTGACAGTTGTGCCCATGTGCTCATAGTGTGTGATCAGCACTGCTGTAAGTTAGTACCCCTTTGCTTAAACTCCATATCTGTTCCTTCTTCCTATCATAAGTGTAATTTGTTTGCTCTTGCTTTGGCGAGGCTGATGGCTTATAAGCAAGGTGCATCTCACCACTTCTTCTTATATTTGATAATGTGTCCATGCAGCTGTTTATGAAATACTTAAGGTTGACGTGGGCATAAAGGGTGGCCTTGTGGACTAATGGTGGTGGTTATGCAGATAAGGCGTAAACAATTAAAATTTTTAGTTTTTTGTTCCCCTCTTTTAAATCCAATATGAGGCAGTTTTCATAATCCACTTGCAACTAGCTGTGATGATGACAGTGATAGGTTTTGCAGTAGTTGCAGATATTTATTCAACTATACATTGTCCTGAAGGTCATTCCATTTTAAATATTTTTTGTAATATTTACAATAAACTCGTGCTTTATCTCCACCTCCAAGGATGAATATCATCCTTAGGAAGTATTTTAAACTATAGGAAAAAAATACATATTTTCAAATTATTTTTCTTTAAGGAATATACAAGCAGTATGGCATTGTTCAGACTCATTTTATATTTCATATCTATTAAATTAGCTTTAAAAATTTTAACTTCTATGTACTGAATACATAACAAAATCAAGTGGTGTGCTACTGAAGATGATTTGGTAAAATATTAATTTGCAAACAATGCAAAATTTGGAATTTCTGGCTCAGTATTTGTATGCTGCACACTAAACCTGGATAATTTTTTGTAGAGTTAACAATATACAGTAGAATCCCGATAATTCGTATTGTCAAGGGACTAAGTGTTAAATATGAATTATCAAGATATTCAAATTAGCGGGATTACCAATAATCGGGAGCAAAAAAAGAAAAAATACATAATAACGAGATTAATGCAAATTTGCATTAATATGTAATGATAAATGCATGGCTACATATTATGTATACATATGTATACATAAATCAATAATTACATTAATAAAAAACACATTAAATTTACGTTAAAAAAAATTTGTAATTTTCTTTTGGTGCAAGCCTTGCAGACGGGTATTGTCGATGGCTTTGTCAAGCATGTTCAAAGCAGAAAATACTTCATCGCCAACGTCTGATTTCGCTAAGAAATGGTGCACGTTGTTGATGTATGGTTTAGCCACTTTAGGTGTAATTGTCGGCACATCATCTTCGTCAACACCTTCACCATCAATGTCCTGAGATGGAGCCACAATTTCGTCATCAGTTAGAATCCCCGCTACTGCTAGGCCATCGTCAAAATGGACGAAATCTTCAAACGTTATAGGATTTTCTTCATTTTGAGGAAGACAATTCCAATTCACAGGGCATTCTAAGTCTTGTTCAGTAACTGCTGATGAAAGTTCCACCTTCGTGAATCCACAAGCACGAAAACAGTTTTTTATTGTGCTTTCGCTAACACTTTGCCACGCCTTGTGAGCAATGTTCATGGCTGAAAATAAGGTGATTTTATGATCCTTCCCATCCTCGATGCTGTCAAGGAGTTGCATCACTACTTCCTTGCGGTAAAAGGTTTTGAACGTTTTAATTATGCCCTGGTCTAGAGGCTGCAGCTTAGAAGTAGTGTTGGCAGGCAAAAACACAACATTAACATGACTGAGCGGTGGGGTATTGTTGTGGGCCGTACAATTATCCATGAAAAGTAGAATTTTTCGCTGCCTTTTCTCCATATCAGCATTCACTGATCGTATCCATTCCTTGAATAATTCGCCCGTCATCCACGCTTTTTTGTTTGCACGATAGGTCATCGGAAAAGTTTTTATGTTTTTAAAACATCTTGGTTTGGCTGATTTGCCTATCATGAGCGGTCTTAATTTCTCAGATCCATCCATGTTGGCGGCCAACAATATGGTTACACGTTCTTTACTATTTTTTCCGCCATGACACTTTTCTTCCTTAAAACACATTGATCGGTCGGGGAGACACTTATAAAATAACCCCGTCTCATCGGCATTAAAAATGTTGTTGGGCTTATAAGAATCGATTATTTCTCCCAATTCGTCTTTCCACTCAGAACAAACGTCGGCCGATACACTCGCACTTTCCCCACTAAGCTTCTTAAATTTTATGCTGTGCCTTTTTTTAAACCTATCAAACCAACCATCACTCGCACGAAAGTCTTTAATTCCCATTTTTTCTGCGAAAACTTTTACTTTTTCTCTTAAAATGTTTCCTCCAACTGGTACATTCGAATTCCGTGCTTGCGCAAACCACTTTTTTAAATTCTCTTCTAGTTGTGGATACTCACCAGTCTTAAAGCGCTTTACTTTGCTGTCCGATGTCTGGGAGGCGATTTTGTCCTTGTTCTTCAGAATTGATGTTATTGTGGAAGGAGGAACGTTATAACGTTTGGACACGTCAATTTGTTTATCACCACCGGCCACGGCGTTAATGATTTTTTTTTTTTCTCTAATGGAAAGACACTTATTAGCTCTTTTCGGAGGCATGGCTAAGACCGAACTGACTAACTTTTCACTCGCTCTGCTCCTTCCTACCCTCTCATAACCCTAGGCCGGACACCAAGGCGCCTCTTAGTTCTGGGAATCACAGACACATCGCCTCACAGCCTACTCTGCGTCATTACCTGCCCTTCAAACCCTCCTACATCCCTCAGTACCCTTCCGGTATTTTTTACCCTGCCCGAATTGCATAAATCTAGAGCTGGTGTACAGTCTAGGGTTACAAACATTACGAGTTAACGAGATTTTTAAGTTGCAAATAAGAATTATAAGACGTTTTAATTGAGCTCGAGCACCAAAATAAATACGTATTATCGAGGGGACCGGAATGCATTGTTTTTTTTACGAATTAAAGGGATTTTCTCAAGGGACCGGCAAATTTACACGAATTAGCGGGATATACGAATAATCAGGATTCAAAATGTCGGGATTTCACTGTATATGATACACATACAACTTGATACTTTGTTCCCAAAGCCACGGTTTTCAAATACACATGAAAAGTAACAAACTACACAAACAGTGAGCCGTTTTATTTTATCATTATTAATGCAACTCAATCATTATGCATGTTAGTTTTACTTACAAAGATTTTAGCTTGTTTTGTTTGGAGAAAAATAAAACATCTAAATGGTACAAACATTTAAAAATAAAAATAACAGAGTATTATCATATACAGTTTCAAATTAACCATTTGATATAATCTAAAAAAAAAAACATGGAATGTTGATAATTTTACATAAAAATTAATAATTTACTTCAAAATTTAGAAGCCTCTGGTAATGTTTCTACACTTGGAAGTTTAGTTTCATCCAGTTCTGCTTGAAATGCATGTATTTTGAAATGAAGACGCGATTCCAAAGAATACCCTGTGAAGTTCTTTCTGAAAAAAAAAAAGAAGCACAAAACTAACATACAGAATACATACTTTTCCTGAAAACGTTTAAAAATAGTGACCTTTACAAGATTTGGTAAAATTAATAAATAAGAAACACTTTAATAAACTGTATAAAAAAAAATCTGAGTATGAGTTATACTCCCATTTTAGAAAGTTTAGTGAATTGTACGTTAAAAAAAAAGACAAAAACTTCTCACTACAAACCATTAATGATCAATGTAAACACAGCCCAAATAAATTCTGGACGTTTGTTAAAATGATGGGAGATGGACATATACAATATCTTTACATTAATATAATTCACAGATAACAGACCCACTCCACATAGCTGAAATAATTGCTAGTCAATTTCTTGCTTAGCCTATATACCAAAACCATAGCACCTAACCTCAATTTTATTCTCAAAACTTGACAAGCTTGGAATGTAACTACACATGAAATAACAGTAAGTTTGGTTCTTTGGTGTATTAAACAATTAAAGCCCACACTGTCCTCTGGACCAGATAATATACCCAATTTTACAGTTAAAGTCTGTTAATTTATACTAGCACCACTTTTGCAACATACATTTTCTCTTTATCTAACTAAACAAAGGATAATTTCCTGATTTATAGGAAAATGGGAAACAGCTATTAAAAAAAAAAAAGTCATAGGTTGTTTAACAAAAATTAGGCCTATTTCTCTAATTGGTACTTTTTCCAAAGTCTTTAAGAAAATTATTCATAAACACATGTTTTTTCATTTACATCAGAAANTTTTTTAAAAAAAAAAAAAAAAAAAAAAAAAAAAAGAGAGAGAGATTAACTGCAACTAATTTAATCAACTTTTTAATCCTACATATAAATAAATTACATCAAAAGGGCATGTCTATGAAATTTATTTGATCTTTCAAAAGTGTTTGATATGGTGGACTAGAGTATACTCAATACAAAATTCCAAAATATGGGTCTTGAGCATAGAGCTACCTAAAACTAATTCAAGAAAACTTAACCAACAGAAATTTTATGGTTTGTATACAGAATACTTTCTCCTCAAAACTTCCAGCCTGTCTGGTGTGCAACTTGGTGGTTTTTAATCTCCTTTAATATTCATTAATTTTATTGACTATATTACCAAACTCATTACATATTCCAAAGCTGCCCTTTTCGCTGACAATAAAAAAATGAGTAAAAATGTAACATCCACAGCTGATTGCAATGAACTCCAACAAGATGTTGATGCAATACAAATTTGGTGTAGAATAAATTGCATGCAACTTAATTATGACAAAAAAGTGTTATATCATTCACTAGAAAAATATTAAAAATCCAGTACAACTATAAACTTTATAATGTGACATCTCCCTGAGACCGTTCATCCCGTCGCCCGCCACCTCACCTGTCAGGGTTGTATGGTCACCATTCACCCGCATGTGTGCAGTGCACCAATAAAGTGGAGTGAAAGTGCTGTGCCACACAAAATTAAATCATACTGAGTGCATAATAAAAATTATTAAAGTGTATATAAGTTATACAACACGCAATACAGTGCGACGTGGAATATTTACTGAACACGTAAGTAGTTAAGTGTTACCACGCAACACTTAAGTAGTATGACAAAGCAAACATGTGCTATTCAAAACACACTCACTGTAAGAAAATAAGCAGTTGTTTTACAGTCTCATGTTACGTAATTTATTAAAGGATGTATGCGAGTGTTACCTTCCAATCAGACGTTAAACTGAAAACCGGCACTGAGCTGCCTAAGCTTCGAACAAACCCGCCATAATAATACGGGTAACGCAAACAGACTTGTATATACACTACGTGCTACGAATGATTCATTTTTCTTTTGTAAGGACATTTGTTGTAGCAAATTAAGGAAGTGTTTGTTTCTATTATCTTTTCATCAGGGTTCACATGTTATCATTTCATCACTCACATAATTGTTAATCATTTTCTTTGTCCGTCATAATTCTCGCACGAATGTCGTGCAAGGCTGACAGCGTGAGTACCATGATGTTTTAGTACCATCTTAGCAACCGAGTGGGGTGGAAGTCGCGTGCGGCCTTTCCGGGCCTTCAGCAACTTTGTCATGATCATGTAGCATATCAATAGTTAAATTTTGTACCGGAACATTTAAGTGATCTTTTTAGCCCTGAGAGCATGACACCCCACACTTCAGGAGGCTTGCTCACTCCTGAGGCGTAATTTTCATACTTTAATTTTATGTAGGCTTCGCGCCACTTTTTGCAACGTTAGAGCTCCCCGAGCTACAGTGGGGAAAGTAATGTAAGTGCCTCTTCAGAGGATAAACAGGAAATAAAACGTTGTGTTGAATCTGATGCACATATTTATTTTCTCCAGCTGCTTCATGGCTGTTTCAATTTAACCTGTTGCTTTCATTGCATCACAATCACATAAGGTGTAGAGATGGCCTAGAACAATCTCTGTACGGGAGTGAGTACGCGTTGAGAGGGGCTACTAACACCTCTCACTAGCCTAGGCATGGCATGAGGAATTACAGCTGAACTTCCGACGCTGGATCATCAGAGGGGGCCACATTAAGCGATTACACGCCCTATATCCTCATGCACATCCGGTCGTACATGACCAAGTACATGAATATCACCAGTAGTACCAACTAGTTTTCTGAACATCCATATTTCATCACCTAACTCCTACTTAACTTTTTTATGTGAGTACAGTACAGGTGCTTGTGGATTGCAAAAGTCTTCCCGCATATAATGTCTCGTACATCGAAACTGTTATAAACCAAACTGCTGTTGTATCTGTAGCACAAGCACCTGTATTGTATTCACGTAAAAAAGTTAAGTTAGAGCTAGGTGATGAAATATAGATGTTTAGAAAACTTGTTGGTATTACTGGTGCTATTCATGTACTTGGTCATGTAAAAAAAAAAAAAAAAAAAAAAAAAAAAAAAAAAAAAAAAAAAAAAAAAACTTCTTCATTCCCTGCCAATGATCCCTTAACATGTGGAAAACAGCATGGCCTTGAAAAGTGTGACACAGCTGGAAGTCCTTATCAGCTCTACCGCCTGGCAGGCCTCTGTCCCAGACATTAAATATCCACCTAACCTCACATTCCCTCTGATGACCAACTAATCCACAACCCACATGCATCAAATGCAAGCATAAATTTTTCAACAAACACAAAGGATTTACATGTCCTCACTGACAATAACTTTCATATGCATGTTGACCATTTAGCTGCTTCACCATCTAAACTTGAAGGGTTAATCAGATTCATCATATATTGATCCATAAAGCCTCATTCAATAATTTATTCAACTGCCTCATCCGTTCAAAAATAAGTTATCGTTCTTCTGTTTATAATTTTTTTAAAACAAAGCCAACTTAAAATGATCAGGGAAAAAACATATAAATATTAGAGATAAGTTTCTTAAAAATAATGATTCGCTCAAGAATACTAATAGAAGAAAATTCAATTTCCTTCCCCTACACACTGGAAGAAATATATACAATGGGTATTTTCTCAAAAATTTATACCATCACAAATGGACTCCCCTGAATTACATGGTGAAATAGGTTTTGGAATTCCTCGCTGTACTCATTTATCCCAAATTCTTTTACCTAGTACCCATAATTTTAACATTTTCTATAATTGTATATATAACTTTATACATATTTTGACACATTAAGAGTTAGGAAAGTAAATTTTAAGCTAGACTTCAATAGATTCTCTTCGGAGATGATTTTTATTTAAAAAATTTGCATGAACCCTTAAAAATTTGATTGCTGGATAGCAGTAGATCCAAACTAAAACTATTTTTGCAAAGTGTTTCATTTTAAATTATAGTGTATTTTTTTAAATACTGTATAATTTGTATAGTGTATATGGTTATTTGTATGTATTGTCACCATCTAGCGTGGTAGAGGTGGTCCGACCATGTCCCCACCATACTATAAATAAGAGCTACATGAAAAATGCCCAGGCACCAGTCAGCTATGGTTGGCTAACAAACTAAGAGCATGAGTAATCAGGATTGCATGGAACTTTTGGCCTGTGTGGCTGGCGGGCATGAGCAACAACATACAACTTCACTCACACTCCATGACCTGCAGTGCTGTTGGGGACATACTGCACACCCATAGATAACAGACATATACTGCTACAAAAGAACAATGCTACTTGGTACATAGTACAAAACAGAGTCTGATAAAAATTACATGAACCTTAAAATAAATAAAATACTCATAATGCTGCTAGTCTATGTTTATGCTCCTAGAAAATATACTAAGATTGAGTCCCACACGGTCTCTGCTGGCCAGGATGCCGATGGATAAAAAACCGAAGTCAGCCGGTGCCGGATAACTAATCTACGTGGTCAGCTGAAGGCAGCATAGCTCAGACCAGAAAGTTTCGTAAATGAGTCTGCGAGTGGCGAGAACCCTTGTGAGGGTGAAGAAAGAGGTTCTGGAACCAAATTAAATGTAAGCAGAAACTAAAAGACCAGTTATAAAAACACAAAATGCAAGCCCCCAAGGAACGCACGTCCATCCCTCACCACTGCTCTTCTCAGACTGGCAACATGGTAGCCGAAAGGCAATGTCTTCAGGTATCCCTTCGACCGTTACACAAAACCGTTGAACAAAGAAGCAAACTTAAACAATGAAACATTAATTCATGTACATTAAATATTCTGAAAACAAATTACCCTTTCTTAGTATTAAACATAACTCAGAAAATTAAAAAATAATTTAAACTGTCTTGGTTTAAGGGGTTGGGATTATGTGATGTTGCCATCTTGAGGGGTTCGAGAGTATGTGACCTAAGTACCATGGCACCGGAGCCCCATGGTACCATCCTATGACCTCACGCCACTGTCATGCACTTTAAACGTGCTACTACTTTCCCTAACTGCTTTCCTCTACTGCTCCCTTGCCTTAAAGTCACTCTCGTATGGTACTAGGGTTGTTCTACGGGTGTTGCTGAATAGTCGCCAGGACTGGGCTATATATTAAAGGAGGAGATATGACAACATTCGCCATCGGGCTGGTGCACCCCTTGGAGTGTTAAATGTCCCTGGTGGGGAATAAATGTCTATATTGTATTGTCAGTTTTACCTTGAGTTGGTTGATCACCTGGTGCTGTGGATGTCCCAGTGTAGTTCCTGCACTCCTGCCTGCGGGCAGGCGCCTGTGGCGCAAGTTGTTGTTCCTCTCCTCTGCGGCCAGCCCCGCCAGCTGGATGGTAGGTGGCAGCATCTCCAGTGACTCGCAGTCTGCCAGTCTGCAGCGGTGCTGGTGTCGGCATTGCCTTGGTAGTCTCTGGGGCAGGAGTTCCTCTGGCTCCTCAACCACCACTCTGAAGGTGGTGATGGCTAGGGAGACATCATGCCACCACCTGCCCCTGATGCAGGGTAGGGTTTCTTCAGTGTCCGCCATGGACGTTCCCCCACCCTGGAGCAGGTGTGTCTGCGTCAGGGTCATCCGCCTCAAGCTCCTCAACATCCACTCCTCTGGGTGCTGCTACCTTGAATAAAGTGCCCATGGGTGCTGCTTGTCTGCCAGGAACTCTTGGAATGGTGGGTTCTGGCTCCTGTTTCCTCGTGTTGGGTCATACTGTGCTGGGCCCCTCTGATGCTGCATTATTTGGGGTGTATTCTGTGAATTCCCTGAATGGTACCTCCCCATCCAAGTCAGCGTCTTCTCCTCCCTTGAGGAATTGCCCACCACCGATGAACTGCCTCCATCTACCCTTTCCCTGTTTCCTCCACTTCTATATGGGCCCACCATGTGGGCCCAGAAATTATTGGTGGGGTACGCTTCCATCCACTCTGTGCAAAAATTAGTAACCACAATAATGAAGTGTGTTCCCAAGGGTGTTCTGGGGTGAAGTCCCATCATGTCTAGAACAAATAAATTGATTCATGGGGTTTCTTAGGTGTTGTGGTTCCTCCCGTCTCATTGTTTTGCCACCTTCTGCTGGCACACAGTGAACTTCCACACGTACTGCATACAGTGCACTCCCAAACGTACTCTCTTACATCCCTTGCAGTTCCTGGCCATTGGTAGTTTCTTTCAGTTGCCCTCCATATCTAGTCGGTTCTGGAGTGTCCAGCTAAATTGTGACCATGAAAGAAGAGTGCTACAACGTTGCAGACTTCTTTGGACGCGTTAAGTCCACCATGGGGTGTTTTCTCCGGGTGCTCTGTTCTGCACTACTCTGTCTATTACTCACCAGGTATCTCACGCCTCCGGCTTGCACTTTTTCTTTACTCATTCTACTTCCACTGATGTCCTCTAGGCCTCCCCTTACTTGCTCCTCTACATCGACTACGGACATTGGGGGAGCTCTTCCATGTACTATACAAAACTGATTTTCCTGCACATGGTGTCCATTTCCCTAGGTGACCTCCCCAGAGGTCTAATTCTCTTCCACTCTTCCTCATCTAGGATTAAATGTTTTGTGCCTGGGTTGTGTGAAAGTAGGTGGTTCGTCTGCCCTGCTACGTGTTCAATGGTGAACTCAAAGGATTGGAGAAACAGTGCCCAACAGATAAATTTTTTTTTTGCCCCTGAATGTTGTGCAGCCACATCAGTGGCTTGTCCATAAATAGGGTGAATGGTTTCCTCTCCAGGTGGGATCCGTATTTTTTCTGCCTTAGACTATGGCGGGGCATTCTTGTTTGTTACTATTGTAATATCATTCCGCTTCCCCGAATTTTGCACTAGTGTAGTAAATCACCAATTTTTCCTTGTCGCCGCTCACTTGTTATACAATTGCCCCTGCACCTACCTCATGTGTGTCCGTCTGTACGAACAGCTGGCAGCTCGGGTTGATAGTGGCTAAAGTGTTGCACTGAGTGAACGCAACCTTTATTACGTGAAATGTTTCTTGCACCTTGGGGTTCCACCTATAGGGTCTCTGAGGTGGCAGTAAGTTGGTGAGTGGTGCTACGGTCATGGCAAAGTTAGGTACAAAGTGTGTCAGCCAGTTTACCCGCCCAATGAATCACTGCATTTGCTTGCACGTTGTGGGTATTTTTGCCTCCACAATTTTTCTCAGCTGCTTGGGGTAAGGTTGGTTATCTTGCTCACTCACTATATGCCCAAGGAATTTTAGCTACATCACACCTATGTGGTATTTCTGCAGGGCGAAGTTTAGATGGTAGGTAGCTAGTCTTTCCAACATAAAATCAAAATGCCTGATGTGCTCATCCCAGTCTGCGGACCATACAATGACATCATCCCTGTTGCGAATTCCCCATATCCTTCCAGTATTTTGGCCATCAAACTCTGAAATGTCGCGGGTGCCCCATTTAGCTTGAACAGCATGACCCTGAACTGAAATATATGCCCATCTGTTACTATAAATGCAGTCTTGTGCCAGTCTGGGGGCTCACTAGCAATTACCAATAACCAGATTGTAAGTCAAACTTGCTCAATACTTTGGTGTTCCAGAAGCCAAGTAACCTGCCTTCTACACTAATCACGGGTGAGGAGGGGTCTAGGTTACATTGTTTACTGGATGGAATTCTACACAGAATCTGGTGGTAGTGTATTTTTATCTGCCAACACTATCCGGAAATTATACTCGCTCTTGGACAGTTTGAACACTCTATCTCGCAACATTTCACATACCTGCTTTTTATTTTGTGCAGCTCCCTCAGACGATAGTCTCATGGCTTGATGTAGAGGGGTCGCTCGTGCATGATATTGATGTGGTGCATGGCCATTGTCATCCGCTGAAGAGGATCAGTCACTGTGAAGACTGCCTTCCGCTTGTCGATCACCTGTTTTATGATGACCTGGTGAGAAGGGGGTGTCCTGTGCTGGAAATCTGGCAGTTACACTGGCTTCCTTGGTGTCAAGGGAGTTGAGCCAAAGGTGTATGCAGTCTGTCATTACTGCCAGCCGATGTGTATGCTGGCGGCTTCCATCTCAATCACTGCGTCCTCTTTTACGAGCCATGGCTGGCCCAGCATGATGTCCTTGTGGATCTCTGTCACCATGAGGGCCATAGTCCAAGACACCTGATCCTACCTCTTGCACTTCCACATCCATCCAACTGACTCCCCTTGTCCTTGACACGTTGCCAGCTGCACTGTTCTGGGCTGCAGTTCTATTTCCTCTGCCGCGACAATTCATGGTGCCACGAACACGTGACTAGCCCCTGTGTTGATAAGGGCAGCAGTCTTAGTGCCATTCACTTCCACTGGTACTCATAACAATCATGGGATGGTCATAAATATCTAGTTCACCACTGGTCCCATCATCTCTGTAGATATTTTCTCATCTGGTCCTGTAAGGGGGTGGGTCAGGTTCCTGGCCGCCCCTTACTGCCAGTTTCCCAGCTGTTCCGCTACCCACATCAGACAATCTCGGTGCCAGTGGTATGTCAGGAGGCAGTAACGGCACTTAGGCCGGCGGGGCATTTTGTCTGTCCCCTTCATCAGTGGCCCTTCGATATCACATGCTTTACCGCAGTGTCTGCACTAGTTTTTCAATGTGTGTGTTTGTGTGTGGGGGTTGGGGCTCACCCTGTTGGTGGCTCCATGCTGCAGTACGCCCCTGGTCCTGTCTGTTGCATCCTGCCATAACCACCTCTGCAGGCTGTTCTCGGTGGTGGTAGCCTGCCATTCGTACTTCTCAAGTGGAGTCTAGTGGAATGGCCTTAAGAACGGCTGCAGTTCTTCCCTGAATAGTTTGGTGATGGTGGGAAGGGTGGTCTTGGGGTTAGTGTCGGGAAGATCCTGCGCAACACCTCTACTGCCTCCCGATAGTGCAGAGTTTCCCCATAAAACTTCGCCCGACAGCAGGTGTTAGCTTTGTCGTCTACAAAATCATGCTCCAGGCATGCCACAAACCCTAACTATGGCATATTGAATCTCTGCCATACATACCACCATTCTCTAGCATCACCCCTTAACTGCTCACTTCCCTGATCCATCCACTTGTTAGTCCAAACACCGTACTTCACAAACCTGTCCTCGCGCTGTATTGACAAACTGCGTTGGATCCTCGTGCATGCCCCCAGAGAACTTGGGAAATGTGAGTTTTGCTGATGTTGCAATCACCTGAAACAATGCAGGTATGCGCTTGTGGAACTGCATACACCTCTCACACACTGTTCCCTGTCCACTCACCGGCTCCCTTCTCCACAGCAATGAAGTCCGCCACCGATGGTTACACATCCTGTATGTCGTTGCCACTTCCCCCCTCCACTGTATAGTGGCCAGGTGGGCATGCACACACATCTCACTACATGTTGTCACCCGTCAACAGGTTTAAGTTCCTTGGGTTGCTTGCACCATGCGTACTGCTTTGATCATCACATAAATGTCGTTCGGGCCGCTTGTTGGTGGTACATTGAACATTGATGAATGTATAGTAAACAAACTTCATGGTTTCATGGTTCATTTGATTGGTCAATCAAGGTTGTAGGTTGTTTGGTTTTGATATTATAGACCTTCAAATTTGGGGTTTTCTTTTATACTCATCCTGCACATTAAAAACATTTCCTTTAAATGTTTTGTAAGGAAATTTTTGAAAATAAAAATGCTTGTTATTAAATGCACACTGTCTGCACAGAATACCACGTCACACTTGAGGAATATCTTTTAGTAATGTGCCTACTGTCCCAGCGAACATTCTTCAGGTGCAACCAATTACAGGTGGTGCAAAACTTTTTTTGAGATGTGTAGTTTTTACATTCATTGCCTAAAAATATTTAACAACTTTGTTTGGCAGAGTTCTCTGTGAAATAATTTTTTCACTTAGACTTTTTCCTTTGACATTATTCCTTTTCTGTGTTTCATGGTTGTGGCTTTATCTAGAGCCCTTGTTATCCATTCTGGATCTCTGATTAACACTGAGCATGTGTGGCAGGAGTCAACTAGCTATGGTAGCAGGCTGTCTATATAAAATTTGGCCAGTTATGATTCCATTTGCTCTTTCCAAAAATTCTCATCTCTTTGGATCTCTAAAAATATCCATACAGCAGGGTTTGCGTACACTTAACCATGCCATAAAGAAAATCACATACTAGGTTTTAGCAGCTTGTTATAGACCTTTTACAGATTCTTCCAAAGTTAGACACAGTTACTCTCTTCTGGCGTTCTTCTACCCACTCTGCTGACCAGTGTCACAACTTCGCTACAAGACTCACAACGGAATAAAATTAATTAATCACTATATAACACCGCTGTCAAGTAACAGAAAATGAAAACCTCAAATCTGACTTTCAAGTCACACTGTGGTGCCCAAATGTTGAACGAAGTGAGGCCATGAAATTTTGATAAACAGGATTAAATTAAGGGCTTTTTCTTTCAGGAAACATGGAAAATTGTGTTTTGAGTACCTATACACCAATAGTATAGTCACTGTGTTATATTTATAAACCTGTCACCTTGTCAGAAATGTTATGACTTTCACATGGTTGGATGATTGCTAGAAATTAGATATCTGGTGTAACACACTGAAATATTTTATCACATTGCACCTATGACATCAATTTTCAGTGTAGCCTGCTAAGGTATCACTGCAATTGTATCAACACAAAAATCGTTCTCTTAATTACTTCGTTCTCCATTCCTTTTGATAACATGTATTTTTGTGCAAAAAATAATTGTTGCACAAACACTGCATGTTTCCTTCCAGAAGCTTAACTAAACAAAGCTTAAATTAATATTGGTGAATATCTTTACAGGGTGCTAAGAAATAGATAGAAAGTCTAGAAACAATAATCTGATACTTGTCAAGATTCCGGTATCTGCAGTCACTCACAAATAAAATTCAAATTTTTTTAAATACATTAAAGTTCACACTCTTCTTTGCTGCATAGTTTAACACAGAAAAGTTTTCTTGATATATCATGTATGTTAACATGTAATTAAATTATTATTGCTATTTCATGATGAACTGAAAATTAAAATGAGGCACTTTAAAACACCAAAATGATCCTCTAAAATATTTAGGCTATGGCTTACATTGGACACTCTGAATAGTGTATTTGGAAGTATAAGTATGCCTTAAAAATACTTTTTGGCGTAACTAACAAATATTATAACACACTGATAAAACAAAAATTACGCTTAGACCATCCAAAACAACCTAAAGGTGCATGTCCACTTATTGCTAACAGTCATAACATGTTGGCATTGCATAACCAAATGATACATGTGCAGACGAGTTATATTACAATTTGCGTGCCAAAACTTAACACAAAGATATGCAAGGAGGCACGGGCTCAATAAGTTATTTGTCTGTCTTTATTCATCACAGCAAAGGAAGTTAATGGCTCCAGGAATAAGATGATGTGGATGAGTAGCCTGCCACCCCTCTTTCATGTTCATTTTTCAAGTAAATGCCAAGCAGCAAATGGTGGGCCATACTTGATCTTCAAGTGTGTGTGTTTAATTTTTGTGTGTTTCTACATCCACCAATGAGGTGACACACTATCCATGTATTTTTCCTCAAGAGTGTAATGTATAAAAATGTAGGAGGCCGCTGCAAGCTGAGCTGCACTTGATTCACTCTCCTGGCTTATCGACGAGCCACATTATTTTTTTTTATATGAGTAGGCTGCAACAAAGAGAAGACATGGTAGGAAATCACACACATTTACTCAGTGTTGTATCACTGGATTATATGCAATATTGATACATTGTGGTCGTTTGCAACAAGTGGATACACACCTAAAGAGTTCCAAGGTTTTTTTAACAAATTTTTTTTTCATATTTACCTCACCATTCTGGTGCTCATTTATTTCAATTTAGTTACCACGCTAAATTATTCTGGAAATAGTATGTTTTTAAAACAGTAGTGTAAACTTACCAATTTGGTTGATAAGAAATACAATTTGCATTATTCTGGTACGTGGTAATATGCAGGTGATGACAACACACAACCGTTTCATACACTTATTTATTTAATAGTTTCTCTGATAGTATAGCTGCACATAATTATATTTATTAATTTTTTTACAATTTTGCTGGGATTGCATATGATTGGTTGTATTTAATTGCATTTTTATATTGCCACCCTGTGATTTTTAAATCATTATAATTGACGCAGTACAGCATCCTGCCTTCCAGACCGTTTCCCATGCCGTGCATCCACCCATCAACCAGCACCAGTGTGCCCACAGTGCCGTGCAGCGTAGTACGAGAACAAAAGAGTGCAGAGTAGTGCCGCGCAAATTCATACCATCCCCCACCTACCGGGCAGGGGTGCGTTATGACAGACTCGGCACACATTAATTATAGGGCAATTTAAGATCAAATAATTAAAAGCAAAACAAAGACACACCAGGTGTGTGGATGATCAAAGATGCCCCTGTAAGCATTTCAGGGGTTGAATTATGTTTATTTGAAAATTAACGTATTTTTCACTTCAGTTGTTTCACCCTCATTTTATGACATCCACATTTAAATTGTATTTGTCCATGTGCAGTGTAATATTATGTCTTTATTTATTCATGTTTAATGCAAGGGTTCATGTTCATTTAGTTGTGCAAGTGTTTTAGTTCAACAGAAAGTAGTACTGGGCGAACCGTGTGCCGCCATAGTCCGCGCTTTGCGAACTCGCCAGATTCAGTTGCAGCAGAGTGCCTAAATGGGTCGGTTCCACACCATGTCGCTCTCTGGGTGCTTTCACGTTTTCGCGCCAATCATCTTTAGCTGCAATAGTCTGATGTAACTTACTGAAACCTGTTCTTTTCTGCACCCGGAGACGCCACCTCTTCTTCCCTGGGAATAGCATCACCTGGGGAAGTTTAAAACACCAGTAATTCATTGTTGTGGACAACTGTGTACTTTCACAGTTTTGCCTATCTGGTGGGACGCAGGCCAGAACCTGTGTAAAGTTTTCACCTAGAGTGATGTACAGTTTTGTGCAAGAGTAATTACACGCAAGTTTTCAGACATTGTGTTTTTCATTTCAAGCACTGCCTTCAAGGCGTTTCGGGATCCGGATCCCCTACAACCTACTTTCACCATAATTTACCTTAATAACCAGCATGCTCAACACTGAGCTTTTATCAGTAAAAGGTATGTGGGTCAGCCTGAATAGGCCCACTTCATTCTGACTTAAGTATCGGGAGTAGGGGACGCCTAGATTTCCTGTCCAGAGGGGCTCACCTAACAATTTCACCGAGGGACTGCGCACGTCCGGGCAAATCGCCCGCCATACCTTGAGATCATCATCCTCAGCAGCAATAGACACCACCTGCTGACGGTGTTTGGCACCTAGTCGGGTATCCAACTCCAAACCCACCTAAGAATGTTTTTCACCACCCCTCAAAACTTCCATTAACACAACACCACCCAGTCAACAAACATTATGATATTATAAAACCCATTCACATTTTTTTCTCCAATCCCTTGACAAATTGGAATGTACGAAACTAAATTGCGTAACACTAGAGGAATACATATTCCACCTACAGTATCAACAATATTTCTGAAGTTTTTGCTTAAAATAAGTGGTATACAATGTTTCTCAATCTTACAAGGTTGTGTGGAAACAGACGAGCCACAAAAAGGTAAATAAAATCCTGTTCAATTAAATAAAAAATCATGTACAGTAGGGCACAGTCAAAAAAAAAATTCAAAATAAAAATTGAATCAAGCTCTTTACAAACAGCCATAGTAGAGGTATTGCAGTAAAAGTAAATCATTTTAGTTCTAATGATGTAAAATGTATTGGTGCAGTGAAACGAAATGCTAGGATATGTGAATGTGTTATATTAGTTGTAAAAGAATATCTAAATACGAACAAAAAGGATTTGTTGGTTATGTTTGCAGGTGGAAATGACATCTACAAAAATAATGCAAAAATGTCTAAGAATTTCTCAAAAATCTTTTGCCCAAAATTACCCATACAAATGTCTTAGTTTGTGGCTTCGCTCTTGGGTATGACTTAATGCCAGATTCTTGCGTAAACAAGGAAATAGTGTCTTCAAATAATAGTATTTCCAAACTATGCAAAATGTTTCAACATGGAACTTTTTTTGATACTACATGTTTGTCAAGAGATTGTGTCACAAGACATGGTCTCTATTTAAATAATAAAAGGAAGCAGAGAGTAGCTGAAACTACACAGAGGTGACAAAAGTCATGGGATAGCAATATGCAAATATACAGATGGCAGTAGTATCGCGTACAAAATGTATAAATGGGCAGTGCATTGGTTGGGCTTTCATTTGTAGTCAAGTGATTCATGTGAAAAGGTTTCTGACGTGATTATGGCCGCACGACGGGAATTAACAGACTTTGAACGCGGAATGGTAGTTGGAGCTAGACGCATGGGACATTCCATTTCGGAAATGGTTAGGGAATTCAACATTCCGAGATCCACAGTGTCAAGAGTGTGCCGAGAATACCTAATTTCAGGCATAACCTCCCACCATGGACAACGCAGTGGCCGACCGCCTGCACTTAATGACCGAGACCAACGACGTGTGCGCAGAATGGTCAGTGTTAACAGACAAGCAACACTGCGTGAAATAACCGCAGGAATCAATGTGGGACGTACGACGGACGTGTCCGTTAGGACAGTGCGGCGAACTTTGGCTGTACTGGGCTATGCCAGCAGAAAACCGACTCGAGTGCCTTAAGTAACATCATGACATCGCCTGTAGCGCCTCTCCTGGGCTCGTGACCATATCGGTTGGACCCTAGACGACTGGAAAACCGTGGCTTGGTCAGATGAGTCCCGATTTCAGTTGGTAAGAGCTGATGGTAGGGTTCGAGTGTGGCGCCGACCCCACGAATCCATGGACCCAAGTTGTCAACAAGGGACTGTGCAAGCTGGTGTGGACTGTTTTTACATGGAATGGACTGGGTCCTCTGGTCCAACTGAATCAATCATTGACTGGAAAGGGTTATGTTCAGCTACTTGGAGACCACTTGCAGCCATTCATGGACTTCATGTACCCAAACAACGATGGAATTTTTATGGATGACAATGCGCCATGTCACCGGGCCACAACTGTTCGCGATTGGTTTAAAGAACATTCTGGACAATTCCAGCGAATGATTTGGCCACCAAGATCGCCCAACATGAATCCCATTGAACATTTATGGTACATAATCGAGAAGTCTGTTCGTGCACAAACTCCTGCACCGGCAACACTTTCGCAATTATGGACATCTATAGAGGTAGCATGGCTCAATATTTCTGCCGGGGACTTCCAACGACTTGTTGAGTCCATGCCACGTCAAGTTGCTGCACTTCGCTGGGCAAAAGGAGGTCCAACACAATATTAGGCGGTATCCCATGACTTTTGTTGCCTCAGTGTATATGCAATGCTTTTAAAAATAACCACACTCAAAAGTAATATCCAATTTCATTAGCATGGAAGTGTGATTCTTCAAAACACTAATATGTGATCCGAATGCCAGTGTTGTAAATGAAGCAACTGTAAATAGGGAAGTAGGGAGATGTTTGGTGATATGACAGATAAAGGTAAATTCTCTTTAAATATATACCATTAAAATATTATATCTTTGAGATACAAACCTGATGAATTAAGGATTTTTATTGACTATGTAGATGAGGATTTTAATTACAAACTAGATATTTTATATTTAACAGAAATTCATACTCATGAAAATGAGGTAGAGCTCATTTACTAGCAAGGCTTTACACTTGCATCATCATTTTGTAGGAAGAATATTAAACAAAGTGGTGTCTGTATATTTGTAAAACTTCACATTAATTTTAAAAATATTTATGTTACAAAAATTTGCCTAGATCTAGTTTTTGAGTGTTGTATATATGTTGAAATGAATAATCTAGCATACTTTGTTATCACTATTTATAGAGCACCTTTGGGTAATTTTAACAGTTTTCTTAATCAGCTGACCGTTTATTTAATTTGTTCAAACCTCAAATAAAAGTTATAATATGTGGAGATTTTAACGTCAACTATTTGTTGAAAAGTGCTGAAAAACAGTGTTTGGATAATATTAAAGGCAGTTGTAACTTGGTTTCTGTTATTCACTTTCCTACAAGCCAACACAAACAGTTTAATAGATAATTTTTAAATTAATCTAGATGCAGTTCCTTTATGCAAGACATTTTAGCTCGTAAATGGATTATCAGATCATGATGCCCAACTATTGAAGTATAAAACTCTAGCAATAGATCCCTGGCTGGGTCACCAGATTTTCGCATGTGGGAATTGTGCCGGACGATGCCACTGGTCGATGGGTTTTCTCGGGGATCTCCCATTTCCCCCACCCATTCATTCTGGTGCTGCTCCATACTCACCTCAATCACCCTCATTGACTCTCAAGACCTGGCTGTTAAGAGCCGCCTAAATCTCTTCATTCACTCACTCTAGCAATAGACAGTATACAAAAAAAAAAAGTAGAAACTTTATAAAGCATAAAAAAGTCATCACTTAATGAAGCTCTGCAGCTGTAACCATGTCCTTGACACAGTAAATCTGTACAGTTTCCCCAGTTACCTCATGCAAGTCAGCAACAGATGATGATGGTCATGCCAAAGACAGCTGCAGCTGATTTAGGGAAAGTTTTTGTTTGCACTCTGCACTCCTTTTGATGCATCTCTATTGCAGCATGCTGATTGATGGCCTTCCTTTGGTACTTTACTAATAATGGAACCACAAACTATGCAAAATAATTAACTGTTTTTTTTATCCGACTCCTTGACAAAGTATTCATTATCATTTTCCATAGCCAACCAGTGACTTCTAAAACTGCAATACCCCATGCTTCTTATAAAAAAAAACAGTAACAATAAGACAAAATATAAATTCAGTCCAGAAAACAGTTGCTTCGTAACTAATTCATTTCACTTTCAACTTGATAAAACTACTTGCGTGAAAATCACCAAGAGAAATGACACTTTGGATGAATACTTAACCTCAATTAAGTAACTGAAAAAAAGCCTAAAGATGGAAATGAGTGAAGAGTGAAGACATTTAGGCAGCTCTTAACAGCGAGACCTTGAGAGCCGATGAGGGTGATTTGAGGTGAGTATGAAGCAGCGCTGGAATGAATTGGCGGGGGAAATGGAAGATCCCCGAGAAAATAAGCTGACCAGCAGCGTCGTCCGGCACGATTCCCACATGCGAAAATCCGGGAGTGACCCGGCCGGGGATTGAACCCAGTTCACCTTGATGGGAGGTGAGCAGGCTAACCGCGCAGCCACAGCGGCCCCCAAAATGAAAATCACTGTTTTCCAATGCATCTCTTTCTTTTCACTAGGCCGAATACAGGTTATATTTTATGAACAGCAGCACAGTCCGGTAAAACATCCAACAAATAATCTATGCACAATAGTATGTTATAAATCAAATAAGACTGACTTCTGGCAAGAACTTTGCAACTGTTTATTTCTGTAGTCAGCAAACTGTTTACAATGCGTTTGCAAACAACAGAGTAAGTGCCAAACTACAGAGTTTAAAGAATTCGCTACAGATTCATTCACAGAAACAAAGACACCTATTCATGTGACAGCGCACACACTGTCATAGTGCTTTCTCGTGTTGATATCATCTTGCTGTCAAACACGGCAAACTGTAGCGCTAGTATACAAATAAAAAAGAATCCCAATAGATATTAGAAAAATATATAATTGTCTATACCACGATCAGTCAAAACAGTGTTGATAAAATATTACAAAACTGAATATTGGAATATTTAGCTCATGTTTAGTTTATGTCGGACAAAACATATTAATGCATTTTCCAATGTAAAAACTAGTGACAATAGTGACCAATCCTATAAAATAGTAGGTAAATAGTGACTAGCACAAAAAAAGTGACCAGAAGTGATAAAAGGGATTGCCTAGCAGCCCTGTATTTTGCTGATGCTAAAAATTAAAATTGTGATTAACATTGTATACAATTAAATATAAAGACTTACTTTCTGTGTTTTCAATTAAAAAGTTGGACATAAATATTGGAGTTTTTCATTGCAAGCAGTTACAAGTTTAAGTTAAATTAACTATATTTAATGGGTAGTGCTACTACAACTAAAATGTGTTGTGTAGCTATTAATGAATCTGTAGCTGTTTTGCAAGTGTCATTGAAGTAAATGTCTGAAAGGGAAGATAAATTAGAGAATGTCAACAGCAGTTGGCAAAAGAACAAATTGTGCATGCAGCGTGGGGTAAAGTGGGGAGAGTTGTATGTTGACTTTCAACTGGATTAAGCAATATTTCATGCTGTAATAGAAGGACTGAATTTGCATAAGAATACACTATGTAAATATGCAAGTTGAAGTAAAGTAGTGCCCTCAAAATTTGTAATTGACATATGTATTATTTTAGTACATCATCATGATGTAGGTTTTACAAGATCTTTCACATTGTTTACAAACATATTATTTTAATGTTCAAGATATTGGCACCAATACATAACATAACACGTCGTCGTTAGAAAGGTTGTCTTGCCATTTTTCACTTCCTTCTTTCTCAATACATCACTTCTGCCTTTGCCTAGAGCGAATATCAAAGAATCAAAAATGCACAGATAACATAATCCAGATCACACTAACACATGTATAACACTAATATATAGCAGTAAATTGGAAGAAGCAAAGCAGTCATACAAAATCCACAGACAATATTTTATTATAACCCTTTTAAAGAATAATTTTTGATTTTCATGTCAATAGTTTTGAAAATACTCTGCAATTGGTGAAACTTGCTTGGTGGGAAATTACTCTTGTAAAATACAAAAGCCAGATCTTGTATGTTGGTTTAAGTGCAGCAGAGAAAGAACTACCTGCATGCATACCATACTTTTCATAATTTTTAAGCTTAGTTTGTTCAATATTTGTTAATGTGAACAGCAATCAAAATATTTTTTGTTTCCAAAAAAGCTGCCAGCTAAAAGTTTACAGTTTCAAAGGTTTGTAGATTCAACTACTTTCATAAGTGATTCTCTCAAATTTCAGCTTCAAAATTATAGATAAAGAAAATTTTATAACTATATCTAAAAATGTTTTACATGTTGGTATCACAATAGTTGCAGAATTATAAATATATATTTATTAGTGCCAAAATTCATAGGTAGGCACCATTTTGGTGAATGCACTTATAGTTACAAATTATTGATGGAAGTGCATGTTTTCAGCATATTCCTACATTTATTTCCTGGGTAGGTAATTAACAAATGTGCTTGTTTCATATTTATAAAAATGTTTTAATGCTGCAATTAAAGTGACAATTAATTTGTTTATCACACATTGATATAACTTAAATGTAGACCTAACTAACTTTCATGGGTGACTACAAAGTAGGTAGAAAGATTGAAATACAGAAATATTTCCTTTCCTATACATTTTAATTGAAAGCTTGTATGTATAACTTATATTTAAAATTCAGTCTTCTGAACATGAGAGCAGTTGCACATGCTCCCGTTGCATTTTGTGACCTAACTGTATGGCAGGCAACATTGCATTGGCCACCATCAGATTAGCTCTTATGTGGACGGCAACACCTAAACAAGCTTTACTGCTCTATGCTATAATCCAGAATAGTTTAAAAGTGCTTAATTGCTGTAAAATCATAATTTTTTTCTCCAAATATAATTACATATACTAGAAAAATATCATCTTGAGGAAGTTAGTTCAGCATGACAGTGATAAATGTATCCCAGTTCACCTTTAAGTTAGTCCATTGTTATTTTCTCTTAATTGTATTATTTTCACTATTTAAATGTGCACACATGTAAATAAACTAAACGTGATATAAAACTTAAAATAATCTTCATGACACTAAAGTCCCTTTTTTGGTGGGAACATACCATCTTTTGAACTGTTTTCACCCAATGCTTCCAAATTTTTTTTACATTTCAGGACAGGAACAAATAATTTTCAATTGTTTTTATGGACGTGTTTGCATATGTAAATATCATGCACGTCCTGAAACATATCATTTTACTACAGTGACGAGTTGCCTGATAATTATTGTGATACTTGCGTGACTGCCATCAGCAGCTGGAAGCACCAGGCTGTAATTTTGCCATGTGACGCCACAGAGGCCACCATGTCAAAGAAGAACATTTCAGAGTGAATATGTTTTTCTTATCTATAATATTTATGTTCAGATAGAAACATTAGGAGTAAAATTAAATTATTAGTCAAGATTATTAGCAGAATAGAATTATAGCATTAAATAAATGCTCCCCATTTTAAACAAAAATCTACAATAAGTAAAGCTAAAGAAAACCCTTTTATATTACTGAAATGTGTATAATAGGATTCGATTCACAATATTTAAAAACAAATTAAATTTTTTCATACAAGGGTCATGTACATCACAAAATTTAACACTTGACAAAACTATGTAAGAGAAATTATTTTCAACACCAAATTGTTTTGGGTGCTCTAACACCACAAGCAAGCAATCTGGCTACAGTGGGCTTACGGGCCAGCACCCGTATCATGACTCGAGGGACATCATCTTTTGTCTATTCACTATCTCATTGGCAATAGTGTTAATACTAGTTTACCAGAAACCTTTGTTTGCTTTGCTTTTCCTCCGAGGACGCTCCATGTTGGTGCAGAATCGTGCCCCACCTGTTTATTTTTACTTTTTAATTATTTGTCACCTGTGTGGTGTTCTTTCGCACCCATTTAGGATAGTGTGAGGTCTTAGCCATACATTTGCTTAACTTTGTATTCATCTCCACCGCCGTGTTCAAACAGCATGTTTAAAACAATGTGTATATTGAGTGTTTATTTCAATTAGCCACATCATGGCGAACTTAGGGGTAATGAGCCCTTTAAATCGTCCAGCCCACTTGGCCCCATGTAAGAAATTCTGAGTGTAACATATTTCGCAGTGGCGTTCTGGTGGGCCAAAACACACCAGATGCATTAACTGTGATGACATTTGACCACAGGATCTTTTATAATGGGTCTACGACCACACTCTGAGATAGGAAAATCTCGTACTAGTCTGAGTAACACCAGAATGACTAGTTGGCACCCAGATAATTCACATTTAGGCCACAGATATCTTTCTTTTCAAGGTCTACATCACTATAACATTTATTGCAACAGACCCCAGAATCCAGTCAAATACCACAACGATTCTGTGATCTGGCCATGATACAATATGTCCCAGTTATACTGACCACCCACAATAACTCTGTACCAGGGCTCTAAGTGTTAAAGTGTTTCACACAAAGGTTGTATAACTGGAAGGGGGAAATAATACTGCTGGGGAGTCAGCCTTATAGCATTATTTATTAGTGAGATACAAGTACTAACATCAGTTTTTTTAAATGGCATCATGTATCAATTGGCCAAAAGTTAAATGAAGTTTGTCAAGACCTATTTAAACGTGTAGTACAATGTACACTTTCATAACACAAACATTAAATATGACACAGAACGTGGGACCCTTTGGTGGCTCCACAGGGAGGGCCAAGGGTCCCTGGCCCTCCCTGTTAGGTCAAGTAGGGCAGAATTTTCTGTTGAGAGTTTAATGTATTTTGAAGTACATTATAGACGTTAGAGTAAGTTTGATCATGGCTACTGTTAAACCTGTTGCAGTTTGTTACGTAGATAGAACAGCATATGAAATATGCTGAAAGAAAAGAGACACTAGGCCATGAAACATATAGTTATCTTTATACATTGTAGTGGCTAACTGCAACAGTGTCTCAAACTGAATTCCCACATGCCATGCTCCAGACTGCAGCGACGACCAGGCACTTCACCTGTAAGTAACTGATGGTTGTCGGTGTAGTTGCTTGGCTCCAGCTCCAGCAGTTTACTATTGAGACTTCAAAAATATTTTATGATGCATGGAAACTGTACATATCAGGAAACAAAGATGTGTTAAGATGTCTGTGAATAATATTGTATCTTGAACACTCCAATAAAAGAAGAGAGAAATCTTAGCAAATCCATGCAGTAATTTTTGATACATGGTCACTTAACACTGTAAATAACACTCTGTAATTTCAAATTTTAATGAAAAAACAGCCTGATTGAATGTAACAAATAGGTTATGATACCTAATATAATATTCTCCCTATCAATAAAGAGAATATTAATAATCATAATAACATTAATATTTACAGTAATTTTTATTAAAAATAATTATTTCATTATAAATAATGACATAATAAGAATTACAACAAATAAATTAATATTAATAAAAATATATAAATCACTGCTGTATATTCTTTTAAGGCATACATACTGAAAATTATTATGTGCCAGTGCTAAGATAGTCGGTTGTAATGGTGTTATCAGGAGCAGCAAGCCTGCCCGAAGAGTTTTGCGAGGGGGAGGGGAGGAAATGGATGTACTTCGCCATAGGCCCAATGGGTAGCCCCGTAAAATGTGGAAATAAAAAATGTGGTATTTGTGGTAAATTAAAATACTTACAAACTTTGTGGATGGTAGTTAAAAAAACAACAGTGTTTAATAAACTTTAATTTCAGACAACAAAACATAATAAAAAAAAATGGTTAAACTTTTGAATATGGGGTAAGGAAAATTTCTGGAAATTTTTGGGCATGCTTGAGGAGCATAACAAGTCGTAAACACAGATTCTAGTCAATCAGTTAGCAACAGTGAAGATAGGGTCTATTTTCGTGAGTATGCACTTTATTGAAAATACAGTCACACTTGAAAATAAGCGCTCCTCTTTACTATGATAGTAGAATCATACACCAGTGATGGAAAGTACTAAATGGAACATAGCTTGCAAAAAAAAAAATTACCATGTGCAGTTTCAAATCATTTTAAATAACAGCAAAATATTTATTTGTCTATGAAACAAATCAAAACGTATTCTCTTAACATCACTGTTAAAAAATTTCACTGTTGTAAACAGAAGAACCAAAAACCTGTCTCTACACATACTTTCTTCAGAACTTTTTTTGATTCTCATATTTAAAACCATTTGAATGGCCGGTTTAGATACATGATGTGTATGTTACTAAAGTTCACAAATGTAGTAATAAAACAAATAATTGGATACCAATTTATTAACATAAAGCCTAGATGCTACTACGGAAATTTCCTTGAAAGACTCCATGCAGGCTTGCATGGCCTCTGGTATGGGTTGTTCTATGGAAGATTTAGCCACCTGCTGGCAATTTTAATGGACATTTTGGTAGTTAATTGATTAATTGGTCATGTGCAAATTTTAGTGGAAGGTTTGCTACAAGGTGCAAATTTTGGCCAAAAAGCATGAGGGTGGTGGGTGGTTGTGAATATTCTCCTATTGACAATATAGTCTTTTCACAGTTTCTTCACACTTTTTGAATTGAACCTTTGAAAAATCAACCCATGTATGACGTGTTTGGTTTTTATCTAAATATGCAATGTATCACAAGCATTTTATACTTCTGTTAAAATAAAAGTATAATATTTTTGGTTAAATTGAATTTATATTTTATCTATAAATTAAAATACTTAATTCATAATAAATGTGAGTAAAAAAAAGGAAGGAAAATGTGAGTGTTGGTAAATGCCTAGCAAGAAATAGTTCTTATGCAAAATATTACACTAAGTGCGCATGAACATGGTGCGTTGTCCATTTGGTGTAATTTTTCAGACATGGTTAAGTTTTGTTTGCATGAGTCGGAGTAATATCCACAAAGTAGAACTTTGGCAGGACTTCATAAAAGTTGGAAGTAACAGTGAATGAACTAAATTAATCACTTATTTTGTTTTGAAAACAGCGATAACATCTTTAAACAACATTAAACAGTAAATAAAAAACAGCAACAACGTTATTTATTGATGGTGTGAAAATTACAGTAAACATCCGAGTTTGGGTAAATAACAGTAAACATCTACATCCATTTTTATTTATAATCCATTCACGGTATCTTCGATACTTTTGAAAAGAACCTTTGAAAAATCACCCTAGGAGTTACATGTTCAATTGGTTATAAAAAAATTGTATATAGAAAAAGGTTTTGTCTTGCTTTTAGCACTGAAGCACTATATAAATTGGTTGTTTTAAGTTTTAAGTATATTTTTTCAATAAATTATAATAATTTGTTAAAAGTCCGTACGAATTAACAACGGATTTTGAAGGGACATGTTGGTTATAGCTGAAAAGAAATAGTTCGTAGGTTAAATATTAATATGTATAAATTTAATGCCGTAATTGTAAAGTTAATATTGCTAAACTATATATTTACATTTTTACGTAGCACTCATGGGTAAAGATTTCACTGTTATTAATTGAAATTAAATAAATTTCAGTGTCTGTCCAGCGGACTCATACACTCCATCTTGTCCGTTTGGGCACGTTTTTTTCAGAAGTATAACCACGCCATATTGGATATTGGAGACGCTGAATTGTGGTTATAAAACTAACGTAACACATTCTTTCTACTTATAAGATAATTCTAGGTTAAGACGTAATTTTAGTATTAGCGTTGTTATTTCCGCAGTTTATCTTTGTAAGTTGTAAATAAACGTGCAAAATATAGAAAGACATTTGAATATTTCCATTACGTAATTCCCTTCGCTATCCTTACCAGAAAAATATATTTTAAAAGAATGAAAAGGAATCGATTTTTGGTCAATAACTGATAATCGATAATTTTCGAAAGCTTTTTGTGGAGCGTAAGAGATAGCAGCACATTAGCGTTGGCTTACACGTATTTCTCTTATATCGTCTTTGCGTCGCACGTAGTGTTTTGATGTTGTGGCAGTGAAGTGAGACAGTTTCTTGACGGAAAAGCGATGTACATACACCGCAGGTTTAAAAATGAAAGTGATTTTGTTCGCTGAAGAGTTTGGAAATCGAGCCGCGGGCCGTGAATTCGTAGTAAATGAAACGTTAGTGCGGGGCTGGAGGAATTTTTCTCACTTATAAGTCGCACCCCGAGTTTTCAATAAAATTTTTTAAATAAAATGTGCGACTTATATGTGATAAAATACGGTACCATTTATCACAGTGAAATCTTTAACCTGAGTGCTACTTCCAAAAGTTTATTATGTAAAATTTAACTTTTTCCTTACACCAAATATGTAAATAAATCTTAATACAATAAGTAAACTTTAATTAAATTATATAATTAACAGTTCCGATATATACTTCAATCTACCTTTTTGTATGTATTACAATATTTTGCTAAATTGATTAGCATTTTTTAGACATTTGGAGAATTTTATTAAAGTATATGACAGTTAAGATTACATGGCATTGCTTCTCTTCAAAAATAAATTTTGGTAGTTCCCACATGGACACTGTTAACAAAATATTTGACAGTTCCCACATGGCACTGTTTGTTTACAAAACATTTGACAGGTGTCACATGGCAATGTTTTGTTTACATACTGTGGAAGGATACATAATCGGCTCCCTGAAAGTAGATCTTTAGCAGGGCTTCAGAAAATCTTGAAGTTACCGTGAATACATTATAACACACAAATGTTCCAATTATCACAACAAAAAAATTAGGGCCTATACATTATTGGATATTGTAAAGGTTACGAGAGAATTCCGTCTTAGAAATACAGTTTCTGAAGTAAACAAATCTAAACAAATGTGCACTTGTTAACTTGTCTGGTAGCAAGTCTCGTGTGACAGGTTGTTCCATAGAAAACTCCATACTGGCTTGGATGAAGGCTCGGATAGTAGTACTCACATAAATTTTTACTGGAGCTTGTATGGAACATTATATCATGGCTTATGAGATTTAACTAAACACTAATAGTTCAATAATTTTTTTGTAAAATTTCTAATTATGTCATGTGGCCTATATATAATCATAAAAACTCGAATATTTTTCTTTGCTCACATACACAGATTTTAGTGGAGTAATAAATTATTCACAGCATTACTTGCTTGTGTATGCAATGCATTACTTACTCATTCCACAAAATAATTCTGTAGATGATGGGTGAAAATTAATTCAGTTGCCTTTCCAAATTAAGGGCTAATATCACTCACTAAGAGTATTTTGAGGGGAAATATGTAAAAACAAAATGGGATAACATAACAAAAAAATGCACTCAAACACAGCAGTTTTACCAGACATGACAAAATGCAAGCAAGGTATGCCGTAATAAAGAATATTTATGTACAAAGTCAGAAAATTCCATGAAGGAACAGAGTAAAGTAAAACAGGACAGCAAGTTAAATGCGATAGCCTAATATATATAAATATAGACACACACACGAAAAACCAACTGACAACACACCGAAGACGACACAGGCTATTTATCTACCACACAAAAAAGACAACACCGGCTAAACAAAGACAGGACCAGATAGCAGTTCCCGAAATGTTGCATTCTGTAGTGTCTGGGAAAACTACTCTGTCTGTGTGTGTGTGTGTATCTCTCTCTCTCTCTCTCTCTCTCTCTCTCTCTCTCTCTCTATATATATATATTCATTCCATGAAGTAATGGAATTTTTTGGCTTTGTGCATATACAGGATGATCCGCCTAACGTGGGCACCTCCAAAATTTCCAGAACTGTTTGTTGCAGATCATGATATTTGGTTTTTGCTAAACTAAATTACGTACGGGGTAGGATGGTTCCTAAAATCGAAGATTTGAAATTTCAGTGGGACATCCTGTAAAATTGTTCTAATACATGAAAAATCAACCTGTGTTTTTTTTTAAAAATAAATTTTAGGGGTTGCTACAGAATTTAGAAAATTTTATTTATCGTATTTTTATTAAGGCAGCATGATTCAGATTATATCAAAACATAAACACACCGCGATCACAAAAGTTACTTTAAAAACACTTAAACCAACGTATGCACTCATTACCCTTCTCCTCTCCCCTTTCTCCGTTCCTGATATCCCACTACCGTGACCCCCCGCCCGCCGTTCTCACTCCACTCTCAGTGCCGAAATCACCTTCAAACGGGGCGTATGCGTTTTAATTTTTCGAATCCCCGGACTTTTGTTAATATGTACATGTATACAACTTTTTTATTAATTTATCATGGCATCTACTAATGGTGGTTCAATATGTACAAGAAGTAAAACAGATGTGTGGTTAATTGGACAGATATTGCCAGTTCTAGTAGAGACAACGCTTCCTTCGATAAAATAAGTATTACAATTATTTTTCTACCATAAACTCAAGAAAAAACAAAACAATAATGCTTCTGCGGAGTCTACTGCTCACGACGTCTTGATTGTATGGCAAAAAGCAAGCATACCTACCAGGAAAAAACAACATGTGAAGGAGAAAATACTTAAACACTTTAAGCAAAATCTCTGAAAAAGAATAAAGAAAATAAAGCCAAGCTGTCCGAATCAATACAACAAAAAGAAGCAACATGGCAGGTTGAACTCGATGAACTTTTCGACATAACTCATGCTCAGGCTTTGGAAATGATATCAATCGATTTGCTTATTCCTACAAACCTGGAAAGTTCTGTCGTACCCATGTGGGGGTTTCCATCGACACGTGTTAACACATCATGTTGATGGGTCTTGCCCTTAGCAGTCTTTCGTCGCACTCGTGTTGTGGAATTCCAATCACTTGTACAATGAAGGTTTAGAGTACTGTTCTAAACATAAAGCCTTGGAAAGTGATTTCATTCTCAACAAAAACCTTGAAGATTTCGTGTCAAGCAATACATACAGATTATTTCACATAACTGGAATGACGCCTGATTTTTTGAAGAACGACGTGGAAACATGGGATAATGACGAAAGTTATACAAGAAATAAGGCAATAGTTTACAGTATGCGAGTTGTGAACGACATCGCAAAGCGAGGAGTGGCGCTTATGGAGGAATACAACAAATTACATACCACCAAAGAAGAACAAAAACAATATCTGCTATTATTGGATAAAGACTATAGAAAGAAATTTCCTAACACGAAGAAATCTACTTTGTTGTTAGCATGAATATTTATTTTGTTGTTTTATTAACATAATGTGTCATTCTGTAATTTTTTGCCACTGTATTTGAGTGATGTAAATTAAAAATATCAAACATTAAAAGGATTTTTTTTTCATCCAAGATTTGCCTTGGGCGGTAGCGACCCCTAAAAGTTTAATAAATTAAAAAAAAAATACAGAAATAGTTTTTTACGCCATAGAACATAATGATGGGGTGTCCCCTGAAAAAAATAATTCAATTTTTTTACCGACCATATAAGAACCACCCTAGTACGGGGGCAAGTAATTTGCAGCAAAGTGACTATTCGTAACACATGTTTGAACAGAAATAATTAAACCACATATGATTTTCCCCCTGGAAATGTACATTTATTTCAACAGCATCTGAAAGTATGTGCAAAGAGGAATTCAGTGATATAGCATATGCAATGGAAAGTAACACAGAAAAGCCAAGAAATAATGTGAAAATATGATTAAGTTAGGTGGGCAGGTAGTATGGGCCAGTGGACCTTTATTCACAGCTATAAGCAAGCAACACACACTATGACTCATCCTGGCAGGACAGCTTCCTAATAGCAGCACAGTACCAGACCCCGTAATCTGTTATGGTAAGTGGTATTGCAGTGTGTGGCTGTATGTACACAATGAAGTTCACGAATGAAAAAAAAATGGACTTTCTATTTATTTAGGGCGAGTGTGGCAGACATGCAAAGCAAGCCGTCCAAATGTATGGTGAAAGGCATTCTAATTGGACGCCCATCACACGGCAAACGATACAAATAATTTGTAAAAGTCTCTTGTCACGATGTGATTGGAATTCCACAACACGAGTGCGACGAAAGACTGCTAAGGGCAAGACCCATCAACATGATGTGTTAACACGTGTCGATGGAAACCCCCACATGGGTACGACAGAACTTTCCAGGTTTGTAGGAATAAGCAAAACAAGTGTGTTACGGATACTGCGCCAACAGAAATCTTATCCATATCACGTGGCTCATCAGGCATTAACATGAAGGTGATTTCCAGCAGTGTGTTCAGTTTTGTAGGTTTATTCTGATGTCTGTAACGGATGACAGCAATTTTCTGAAGAACAACCTATTTACCGATGACGCAACCTTCACAAACCATAGGTGTGTAAATATAAGAAATAGCACTATAGGGCGACGGAGAATCTGCGTTGGGTCCGGCACATGGAGCACTAGCAACAGTGAAAAGTGAACATGTGGTGTGGAATCGTTGAAGACTACATCATAGGGCCATGCCTTATTCAAGGGACAATGACCGGCTGTACATTTGCCCATTTCCTCGGAGAGACCTTACCGGCACTTCTGGAAGACATACCGCTCGACAAACGTTGTGATATATGGTTTCAGCATGATCGTTGTCCTGCGCATTTTGCTTTGTGGCAAGGCAAGTGTTAAATGAAATTTTACAAACCGGTGGTTAGGGTGTGGTGGTGCTGTAAGATGGCCAGCTCGTCCTCCGACCTCACACATCTCAATATTTTCCTGTAAGGAATACCGAAAGATAGGGTGTACAACACGGTTCTTACGATGCCAGAAGACATGCAGGAACACATTGTGGTAGCTTGCCGAGGCATTACGCCAGAAACACTTCATGCCGCTTGTTGCTCGCTACATGAGCGTTTACAGATGTGTATTACTGTTGATGGTAAACACATCAAGCACATGCTGTGAAAAGACCTAATGTGAAGTGTTTCAACCTTAACTGTGCTCTTTTGTACTATGCATGAGGATGTGATTACAATTCTCCTTGGGTTGGTTTTTTTCTATTTTTGTTTTGCATTTGTACACACTTGTTACTTGGTACAGTTAATGACTACGAAACAAATCTCTTGAATTATGTTGGTATTTTGATAAAATGTAATGTATTGGTATCAGACATGCACTCACATTGCCCGTCTTCCCTCCGCTGCGGTGCTCCCCTTTGTCCAAAATCGCATTCCGTCGCCCTTGCCCCATTATGGTAAGCGCTACGCTGTTATAAGGAAGCTGACCCGCCAGGTTGAGTCAAGGCGCGTGTTGCCTGCTTACAGCTGTGAGTACAGTTCTACTGCCGCATGCTACTGGCCCACTTAATTTAATCATGTTTGCAAATTATTTCTTGGTATTTCTGTGTTACTTTCCATTGCATATGCTATATCACTGAATTCCTCTTTGCACGTTCTTTCAGATGCCGTTGAAAAAAGTATGTTTCCAGGGGAAAAATCATATGTGGTTTAATTATTTCTGTCCATACATGTGTTACGAAGTTACTTTGCGGCAAATTACTTGCCCACGTATGTAATTTCATTTAGCGAAAACAGCATTTCGTGATCTGCAACCATTCCGGAAATTTTGGAGGTGTCCACGTTAGGTGGACCATCCTGTATATTCTTGGCTACGGCATACCTGGCTTGCATTTTGTCCTGCCTGGTACAACTGCTGTGTTTGAGTGCGTTTTTTTTTTGTTATTTTGTCCCATTTTGTTCCTACATATTTTGTCAGTGTTGTCCTATTTTTCAAGCAGGTTTCTAGCCTGTGTTGTTTTCTATGTGTTATCTGTTGGTCATATATATATATATATATATATATTTCGTAGCTAGTTGCTGTCCAGTTTTTTGACTCTAGTCCCTCTTGCAATTTTCCAGTGTTGTATACATATTTATTTTCTCAAAGGTTACTTGTCTTTTTTAAGTATTTTTTCGTACTCAGACTTGTTTTTCCATGACAGACATCTGCATCGTAATAGCGAATGTCCAAAAATTTTCATCTAGAATAAACTTTACGATTGGAAGGAAGCAGTTCACTTTTTTGTTAACTTTTAAGTATTTATTTATAAGCCATGCTGTTTTACACTGACGTATGTGTTATATTATTTTGGAAATACAAATTAGGAACCATAAATAGGTATACTTCAGTCTGACACACAATGACATAAGTAGAAAGCATGACTGCAGCATCCGTATCACAATTATTGTCACACTAGTTGATTAGTGTTTATACTACAAAAATATGATGATTTTCACTTACTTAGCATCTTCAAGAAGTTGCGATGCTCTGTTCATATCACCTGTCTCTTTACAGATAAATGCCATTTCTACCATGGCATATGGAATTAAATAATTATCTTCTTTGAGTTTCTTCTCAAGTGAAACAACTGTTTGCAAACATTCCTCTGCTTGCAGTGGACTCTGCATCTGTCGAAGGCAGGCTGCTTTCAAGAGAAGGACAAGAGCCCTGTTGTCAGCATCATATTCACTTCTTTCTGAAAAAAATTTAACCAGTCAAAATTAATTGATGTGAATCAATGTTCATAAAGCAAAAAGTGAGTACTTTGGAAAAGTCATATCATCAGATGCATCACTATTAATGCTATACAGACTATCTTATTAGAGACTTACGTAAACACAAATTTTTTTTACCTTTAAAAGCATGAAAACGGTTTAACTTTTATTTTTATTTATAACTTTTGGCACAATAGTAACTTATGAAGTATTACCTCAAAAGAACAACATGTCTATACCGTGATTTCATGCTGATCCTCTAGATCTAATGGTGAGAAAATTAGATATATTACTGTGCTTGTAAATTAAGTTAAATACATGGATGTGATTTAGGGAATGTCCACTTTATCCAAAACAATCTACACTCAAGCTCAAACTAAATGGTCTTTGGATACACACATTAGAAATTCTGGCCTCTATGGCAAATCAAGCCTATTCTTCCTGTAATGTTGTTTTTGAAGTTAAATGACAATGGTGTGATAAAACTGAATCCAAAATTTGATTGGACTTCCATTACCTTTGGCTAGATTGACTATGCAAAAGGAACAAAAAAATAAAATTACTAACACAATATATAAATGAGGAATAAAAATACAGTTAAAAGTGATAAAATAAATAAGCACAAATACGAAAAAAAAAAAAGAAGACAATGAATCAGTTAGACAATGAGTGACACTGAAACAATGGGGACAGCACGACTATAACAAGACTAAAAACAGCCAAAACTACAAGCAAAACACAACAGATGTGGAATAAAAACTTGAAGGGGAAAAAAAAGAAAAATAGAATTATCAAAAATTTATAATGATCCACTCCCACAATGAACAACACAAAACAACAAAGACAACACAAATGTAACCATACAACAGCAGGAAAATATATATATAAAACACAAAATGGCCAAAAATTACAAAATATTAAAATGGATAAAAAATTATGTTGATCCAGCCCGACAATATACACCACAAAGCAAGGGCAACACACAAAATTGGATGAAGTACCTGGTCTACACGACCTCACCTCCAGCCTAAATTTGTGATGACCTTTAGTCGGCCTCCATAGTCTTATTATATCCTTCGGCTACGTGGCATTCCTGGGACAATCACCCCTCCAAATATTGACCATGTCCTACCCTGTTGAACCACTGCGATCAAAAGACCGCCAGGTTACTAGGGCGGTACAAGTATCGGCACATTAAAAGTTCGTAAATAAAAAGTGGATTACATATAGAGTTCGGT
Organism: Clitarchus hookeri; assembly: GCA_002778355.1. NCBI lineage: Eukaryota > Metazoa > Arthropoda > Insecta > Phasmatodea > Phasmatidae > Clitarchus > Clitarchus hookeri. Next base: position 64,531 of record NQII01004696.1, on the reverse strand, counting down.
CACTCATATGTGCGTGACCAATAAGAGGGAAATTCATGTCTGATTGCAGGGCCTGAAAAAAAATTGTTTCTGACTGGCTCTGTGTGTGTCCTAATGGGAGGCTAGTGTATCTCTGATAGTACAGACTGTCTGGCCAGTGGTGGAGGAGGGGCTGGTTATTGCACTGCAACACACTTTTGTACACTTTCTATGCAGGCATATACAACAAGCACAGAATTGATCATGAACTAATCTTAAAACAATTTGGAGTCACACTTTTCCTTGAATGCAACTGTTTCTGTTATAGATACATTTGCTAAAAGGCGTGGAGATGCAAGAGGAACTGGCGCATCCGTAAAATTTGGAAGCTGCAATATTTTCTTAGCAGTAAATTACTACTAGCTTCCTATTGTTGTAGTGAGTTTTATAAGTGCCTGCCAGCCTAGGCATACTAGTTGTGCACATAGATACAGCAAAAAACATTTAATTTGCCATAAATATATAACTATAGACACCTGTTTTCTGTGAAAATATTTCAATGATTAAGTTAGTTTGTATAAGGTTATTTCAACACATTTTTTCGTGACTTTTTCTAAAATTTTACAAAAATTGTCTGTGACTTTTAAAATGTAAAATAATATTTCAAACAATAATGTACGTATACAATTCATTTCCCTTCAGAAAAATATCAAATTGTGTTAATGGCATCAATTGATGAAGTGGTAGATAGAAGTGAAGCAATGTTGATAATCGCAGGGTGCCAGGCCGTGATATCGCGCACGGTCACATGGTGAGCAGAGACTCTTACCAGGGCCATTACGTCACCACATGGCAAGTTGATTAATGCCAATACACTATCTTCTGCTCCGTTGTAGGCCACAGAGCATGCCAAATGTAAGTACAGGGAGGCTGGGTCACTTAAGAGTAGGAACTAAAGGCGACCACATGCGTATTGGATCCAGAGACATTCAGCATTTAATACACATTAAAATCATGACAAAATACACGGGGCACTACATGAACTCAAAAACTGAAAACACTACAAAAGCGCTACGGTGCAAAAACATTTACACGAGGCCTTGGATGAACCTGTTCAAGGTAGATAAACTGCATTACGTAAAAGAACAAATGTCCTAAGGCAAAATTATTATTTAAGGGCCCTCTGAATCAACAGAATGGTCAGGCCAGCTGCGGAGGTAAAATAAAAAGGCTATACAATGATTATGAGTCAAACAAACACATTAGTGCCGCCAAAGCTGAGGCCCCTGCGCCTGCAGGCCACGTTGCACGCATCCGTTGGGTTAGAGCTTCAAGGAGAAACTACCCAATGGCCATCGGCAGCGAGGACACAAATCCGCACCATGAGTGGTAGCCCTGTTCAGACTACGTGCATGGAGAATGAAGCATGATCAAAATGGAAGAAAACATACTACACTAATTTATGAAAATGTGCACAAGAGTGCACAGCAAAATAAATACATAAAAACTTTAAATGCTAACAAAACCCTTTTTCCCACTGTTGTTTTCGGCCGTTAGCCAGTCTTCAGTGCACTGTACACACGTGCCAACGTACTGAGCACACGCATAACATGAGCTTACGCTGGCCGAGGAACGTGGTCAGATGACAAATGCTCCCCTCCTCGCTATGCAGTCATAAGCGCAAGTTCATGAAACCAGAATACGCGCATCCTGATATAGGGGAGTGGTATGGCGCTAGGCATTACCAGCTCGCGTGTGGTATGGGCGAGAAGACGGGGACATGTTGCAGCAGGAGTTCCCGCCTGTGGCAGTGAGTGCGTGAGTTGTAGCACCTCAGCATTGCATCCCCGGGGTATGGGATGAGGCATCCTCCCTACACTGCACCCTGAGCTTGCGAATTCTCTGAATCCTGCGAGGGAGTGGGGTTGTGTCCGTACCGGGCGTTCCCAGCCTGGGTTCCCCTTCTTTACCAGACATAATGTAACTCGAGATAATTGTAAAGCAGGAAACCTGCATTTTGCCAGGCCTGTTGATGGGGAGAGTCTCGTAATCTGCCTCAACCATAACGCAGCGGTGGTCAGAGATGTCCAGGGAACTGTCCGGTGGCCAACAAGAACCAGGGTGTCTCCAGTCGTGAAAAGGGCTGCTCAACAATAGGCTCCGAGTACTTTAGGGGAAAATCAGCAAAGTCTGGAGATGTGGCTGAAGAACAGTCTATGTCCCGCAAAGGCCTTGCACAAGTGGAGGTGGCAGACCCGGTGTCTCTGGGCGTGAAGCTATCGAATGTAGACCTCACAAAGCCGGTGGGCGTAACGGGTGTGTCGAGCCTGCTGTTCTGTGGTTTGGTGTGTGTGGAGGTCGCAAACCTTGTGAATTAAGTTCACAATGCCCTCTGGGTCGAGCGGTCTGCATCTGGCCCGGCGGGGTCACTATCTGGGTCATTTTCTATGCGTGGATCGTAACTGTGGATTTTTTGTGACCTGCCACCAACAAACCGTAAAAGGTAGGATGAAGTGCCAGTGCTGTCTACTATAGTCCCAGGCACCATCAAACGGGGGTTATTCCCACAAAAAAAAACTGTTTCTGTCCTGCTGACATAGGGTGTGCACACACGTAGACACACTGTCAAGGTTGTAACTGGAGGGGACTTTGACCCGCTATATTTGCTGCCTGATGGTCACGTGCTAAGACCCTCTCGTGCTGCATCTTCTTCCCACAGTATACGGTACTTTCCTCCGATTCCTCACGGTCCCGCACTTCTAGCTGACCCGGCCTTAGCAGGTCCCACATTCACGCCCTTGCATAAACAAGACAGTGCCCCAAGGCAGATGCACATCCCACTTTGTGTGATCCTCTTCCATGCACACCTACAACTGGGCCTTCACCTCCTGGTTCCGGCGCTCGGTCAGATTTCCCTGTGGGTGGTAGACAGGGATAGTGTGGTGTTTCACGTGCCAGTGAGTGCAGTCTGTCCGACATCTACGGCCTGCAAAGTGTGTACTTTTGTCTGTTAGAAGCACCCAGGGGTTACCCCATCGAGGAAATAATTCTGACTCCAGCTAGTGCGTGATGTTGCTGGCCCAGGTGTTACTGACGGGGAATGCCTCCACCCAATGGGTTGGTCACGATAACGACAAACGTCAGACCCTGGTGGTTCTAGGGTAGGGGCCCGTAACATCAAAGGTGACTGTGTTGAACGGCTGGGTTGGTTCTCTGGGGCGCTGCTGCTCTGCGCCGTCGCGGTGGCAGGTTTTGCACATCTGGCACATCACGCATGCACGTACTGGCAATGTCTCTTTGTTAATCCCGGACCACGGAAAGTGTTTGTCCCTGGCACGCCTCATCTCGTCGGCGCACGGGGGCCCACTGTGGTGTCATTGTGATGTAGTTGGTACACTGCCACACTAGCTGGCCGCAGCACGAACAGTCTCCAGGGAGTGTTGTCATGGCGCGCGCAGCATTGGAAGATGCTGTTGACCACTTGACTGGCCTTTAGTGGTCTAGGTGCCCAGACTCACACACTAAGGACCTCGTGCCATATTTCATTGAAGGCTTGACCCAGGTTAAATTGTGCCATCGTGGCACGATGCTTCTAGGGGGTGAGTTGGGGGCTGGTAAACTTGCTCACGGCGATGGGACGGGGAAAGTATGTCACCCCAGGTGGTGTCATCGCATGCCTGATGGTCGGGGTACGGATGGTGGGACAGCTCTTAAGCTAGTTCGTTATACTTGCCAGAATTGTGCTCAACAACAAACAAAGTTCAGCAATTGGAGCATCAGGGCCCACAGGGTGAACTTGGACTTCTGGCCCTGAGCCTTCTCCAACCAGAGCAAGCCCTGGTTATCCACCCTCACAGCAAACTCACTATCCACCAGGTGGTGGCAGTAGTGCTTCAGTGTCCACAAAACAGTGCTGAAACCCTTGTAGCTCACGTCTGCCTGCACATAAAAGCGGCAGGAGAAGTCAGGGCGTGTGAGTAGGTGGCATTCGTGGAACATGCATTTCAGTTCGTAGAAGGTTTGTTGGGCAGTGTCCGATAAGCAATACTGGTACTTGGGCAACAGTAGGTCGGTGAGGGGTGTTGCAACAGTTGCGAAGTCTGGGATGTAGTTGTGTACTCAGTTCACCAACCATAAGAACTGCTGTAGCTGTTTATGTGTCTGACACGTGGGTTTCTCGTCGATCAGTTACAACTGCTCTGGAGATGCTCGGTTCCCTTTTGTGTTCACGACATGCCCTAGGTAAAAAAATCTGTCAAGCCAACATGGCACTTATGGGAGGCGCAGGTAAGGCCATGGGTTTTGAGCCAATTGATCACAAGCACAAGGTGGTGGGCGCACTCTTCTCATGACTAAGACCATATCACCATGTCAATGAGGTAAGCCATGGTGAATAGGCTGATATACCCATCCAGTACCCGAGTCGTAAGTGCTTGGAAGGTTGCGGAGGTATCCTGCAGGCCAAAGGGCATGGAATGGAACTGAAACTGTTGACCGTCTGGTGTAGTTAACGCAGTCTTAGGCCTGTTCTCTAGTCTTATGGGGATTTTCCAAAAGCCGGACTTGAGGTGTAGCACGGAAAAAAAATTGGGTTGCACCATCCCTGCCAATGTGTCCAAGACATTTAGCAACGGTGGGGGCATTTTCACACTCAGCTTGTTCACTGGCTTATAGTTAACACAGGCTCTCGCTAGGCTCAATCACCCCACCCCCCTAAGCATGTCCGTAACATGGTCCAGGATGGCCGGCCATGTGGGGCCATCATAGTTGATGGGTCTCACAAAAGCCAGGGCATTTGACAGAATCGGGATCTCGTGCTGAGTGACGGTGGTCTGCCGCAATGAGTCCGACATCGCAAACATATCATGGTGTTTGTTCAGCACAGCATGAAACACTGATAAGAGCTCAGGCAGGAGACCCTGTGACTAAATTCGTCCAGTGACACAGACCCCTGAGGGGGGTGGGGGAGATGGGTCTTGATGCCATATTCAGTACGTTGCTGGCAGTGTCGACATGATGTGGCTCCTTGCATACCTTGATGTTAGTGTCTTGTTTGTGCAGCCAAGACTGACCCAGGATGACGTCTTCCCGAAGCCCCTCTACCACAAGGGCAGTGGTGGTGATAGCCAAATCTCGCACCTGGACGGCGATGGTGGTTAACCCCCGGATCCCTGCCGGCGGGCCCCAGGTGGAGAAGTGGAGCAGCCCTGGTTCTGCCGTCAGCTGGTAGGCCAGCGCAAGTTGGGCGGCGATGAAGTTGTGTGTCGCCGCCATGTCAATGTCCACTGGAATGCATAGCAGGCACGTGTCGCTCGCTGAGATGTACCAGAGGAAGGTGTTTTCGGTATACGTGCCGTCATGGGAAGATGGTAGCTGGTCGTCTTGGAGGGAGTGCAGCTTAGCCTACCCGGCACCCCCTAGAAAACCCGGCGAAAGCAGCAAATCTGGTTTCGGTACTGCTGCATATAAGTTGGTGCGCCAATCAAAGCACGCTTCACAAGCAAGCAAAGCACAGCGTTCATGACTATTGGCACAGTCCCATTGCTTATGATGATGACATCTTACACAACACGCCACTGAGCACTGTCCTTGTAGTTCAAGCCCTGTCTCAAGTCCAGTCCGCTATTATCATTGGTATTCGTGCACATGCACACTTTACCTTCCATGATAAAAGCATGGTTCCCCGGTGTTTGGCGAGGGCGGATGCACACAGTACACATGCAGGGGTCTGTACCCTTCATCGCACTTATGTAAACACTTCTTGAAATCCAACAGGTATTCACAGTTACCATTACTCTGCATGCATGACCTTGGTGTTAGTGCACCCATCGAGAGAGAGAGAAGAAAGGAAAATAAAGTTTGCGTACACAAAACATAGCCTGTTCTGTTCTCTTTACACAGTTCACTATACTCACGTTTTTTTATACGTTGATCATAATTTGCCCCACAAATTGCCAGGTGCCACATTGTTATTGGCGTCAATTTGTGAAGTGGTAGGTGGAAGCGAAGCGGTATATATACCAGGTGATAGGCCGTGATTTCGCGCACGGCCACACGGTGAGCAGAGACTCTTACCAGGGTCGTTACGTCACCATTTGGCAAGTCAATTGACGCCAATACACTATCTTCTGCTCTGGAAGCCAAACGCAAGTACAGGGAGCCTGGGTTACTTAAGAGTAGGAATTAAGGGCAACCACGTGCATGCTAGATTCAGAGTTATCCGGCATTTAATACACATTAAAATCACAACAAAATACGCAGGGAGCTACATAAACTCAAAAGCAATTATGAAAACAGTACAAAGGTGCTGTGGCGCAAAAACAATTACATGAGGTCTTGTCTGAACTAGTCGGAGGTAGATACACTGTGTTATGTAAAAGAACAAATATCCTAAGGTGATATGATTATTTAAGGCCCCTCCGAAACAAGGGAAGAACCAGGCCAGCTGCAGGGGTAAATTAAAAAGTTATATAATGATTACGAGACAGAACTAACACATCAGTGAGCAAAAAGCTGAGGCTCCCACAGGCCACGTGGCTAGCATTCATTCGGTTTGATCTTCAAGGAGAGACTGCCGAGGACACAAGCCCACATCGAAAGGGGTGGCCCTGTTCAGACTGCGTGCATGGAGAATGAAACATAATCAAAATGGAAGGAAAACATACTGCACCAATTTACGAAAATGTGCACAGGAGTGCATGGCAAAATAAATATATGAAAACCTCAATTTCTAACCAAACCCTTTTTTCCACTGTTGTCTTCGGCCATCAGCCAGTCTTTAGTGGACTCCACACATATGCCGATGCACCGAACATACAAAACACATGGATTGCACGACGCGCCTGGTATGCGAGCGTCTCATGATGGGCTTATGCTGGCCAAGGAAAGTGGTCGAATAACCATTTAAGAGCTCGATTTGATGTAAATATGTTATTTTAATGGTTAAAATAATTAATTCAATTAAAAAAAAAAAAACACACACACACACACACTTATTCCATGTATATAGTATATGTGTGTTCATATAAAATAGACAGTTGATATGAATGTATAAAAGAGAGGGGATAGATTTGGGGAGCTCTTAACATCCAGATCTTGAGAGCTGATGAGGATTAAGTGAGTTAAGCATAGAGCAGAGCCGAAATGCAAGGGTGGGTAAACGAGAGATCCCCGAAAAAACCTGCCGACCAGTGGCATCGTCAGACATGATTCCCACATCTGAAAATCTGGGAACGACCCCGCCGGGAATCGAACCTGGTTCGCCTGAATGGTAGGCAAGTAGCTATAAAATATAAGCAAAGGCATGATTCACCAGCATGATTACCACACTGAATATAAAACTACTGAAAGAAAATGTAATCATAAAAATTACTGTACTGCACAAGATATTAAAAAATTTGGCAGAATTCCACATTTTGCACCAGCCCAAAAATTTCAACTCAAAAACATATGTCCTGTAACTTATAACAATTGGTTAAACTTATTTATGTAATTTTGTTTACATAATTCTAGTTTATAGATTTGCTAAATAACTTTATAGTATTTATTCACAATTCCCACCATAACAGCCTGTATTTATAATTTTACATTTTGATTTTATCTGCCAATACTATTGAGGTTAGCAATGCATTTAATTGCACCTAACCAATATTGTCCTTAGGCCATGTCCCAATTCGCAGAGTGAATACTTGCTCACCCACTCTTCATATCACAGAGAGCCCTCTTTGCTGTCTCAACTCAGAGAGAGCACAAGAGGGAGTGAATGATGATGTACACTTGCTGCTCACTCTCGCACCCTTTTTGGCAGCTATGTTGTGCTAAAGTCTAACGTCAAATATACAAGCATATACATATTGTGTATCCAGTAGTTGGAAAAATTTTCTTGGCTCAACATAATCTTTATGACTGTGAAATGTTTAATTCTAACAATATTCCAAATGGTATGGAACATAAAGAATTATGATGTGCTAAGGTTAAGGTTACATTTAGGTAAGGTGTACACATATGATTAAATACAGTTAAGTTCTTGACCATATAAAAATATGTAAAATCAAAATAAGTTGATCATAGACAACTGTAAATTTACTCTAGGAATAACAAAGGAGAGCAATAACATTTCTTACCTTTCCCAACAGAGAAATAATGCCAAAAACTCGCAGAGGGTGCATGTCTTGGTTTGCTTAGAATGTGCCAGAGTGTCAGAGTGAAAGTGAGCAAAATTTCCAGTTGGGACCGATCCTTATGTGCAGTGCTGTTGCAGTTAGCATTTGTGTGTTTATGGTACATGAATTATCTTTATATTTTATTATAATTCTTACATACTGCAACGTTAACGTTATGGAAAATGTATAGTTCTCTCCTTGTAACTTGTACTGCAGTATAAAAAACTTTAACATCCAGTTTAATAAATCAGCATGTTTTCTGAACCCAAACAAACACCATTTTAAGCTGTTTTTAATGCCTCATTTGATACTATCGAATGTCATTCTGACAACCAATCAATTATGTGAACATTAAAAGAATTGATTCTGCAAAAACTAATATCATCAATTGCTCAAACCAACTACATTTTCTTGCTCCACATGTCAATCTTACATAATTATCTCATGTTTTCGTAAAGCGTTTAATTATTTAATGATTTCAAATAACTAGAACCAATTTTGCTAAAAATTCGTTATTTTGTACCTTGCAAAAAAAAAAAGTCCCTAAATATGGTATCAACCAGTGTCCATATTTTACGTTCTTATGAGACAAAATATTCCACTATGTATAAAAATATTAACAAATTAAAGTGTGTAGCATTTTGCAATGCAAGATAATACTCATATCACAGTTATGTCACAATTATATTGCAAAGTTAAAAACATACACTGGTGGGAACAGGACTTCCTATGTCTGTTAATAAATGATAATAAAGCAAAAAAAACCCAAATATGGCGAGTGTCTCTAGGACTAACGAGAAAATTAAAAGGGTGAGAGAGGGTATTGCAATACCCAAATTACCTAAATGTAAAACCATACCAAGAGGCATAGCAGGTCATAAAATAGATCACCTACATAGGCAGAAGGTTGGCAAGCTAAACAATTTTATTGACAAATAATGAATATTCAAGTTGAGAGCAATGGAATGAACCTGGTGGGTTTGAGGTTAGATGGATGAGGGATATATATCCCTTCATCACTGGTCAGGGGAACAATCTGGTCCTTGAAGTAAAACATATATATTCTAAAAGGTGGCCAATGACAAACTGGCTTAGGCAATCATAGCAGAAATCAATGAGGCAGTAACAACATCAGGACACGTCAAAGAGCAGACTATGAGTATTTATCTTAGAAAGAAAGGCGCTGTACTCTGCAAAAAAATTCCGGTCCACTTCCTAAACTCTAATGGAAGATTTAACCTATTCAAGTATAGAAATAACACTTATCAGGCTGCAAATATAGGAATGTTCAATGTCGCTACTTTGCTAAGTTGGTAACTTCCCTCCGCACTCGACTTATTCATGAACAAATGTAGAAATGTTACTATGGATGTATAGGAAAATAACCTACCATTCACGTTTTCTTGTAATAGTTATACATTGTTATGGTGCATTTGTCAATAATTTCTTACAGTGTAGGAAAGATTTTTATAGTTTATGAGACGGGGTCTCACTGAGGCTAAGGAAATTCTAAAAGTATACTGCTTAGACCCAAAGTCAACATAAACAAAGAGAACTTTGCATTGATTTTATCAAGGATCTTATTGGCTGATAGGATCCCAACTGTAAATTTTGAGATAAAAGAGAAATAAAGGACAAATAAAGCAGATAGATTTTCTAAAAGAGATTGCTACTAGTAAGCAATTCCCATTTCAGAGGAGATGAATGACCAAGAGCACGACCTTTATTTGTGCAAATCATGTGACAAGAGATTGAGAGGGAACTTGCCTGGAAGCTCGTAAACGGTAGAAGAAATATAAACACGTTAGTTCTAGTACATGATGAGAATCACTTTGGCCAAGCTTGTGGTAAATTGATTCCCAAAAGGAGGAGAAAATGAGATGAATTTGCCATGAGATGAAGTCCTGATCTAGGTTATTGCTGATATAACGCTACAGAATAACCAGGCCACTGAAACAAACCAATAGATGGGACTTAGGTTTGAAAACTGAAGAAAATGATAGCAAGTGCCTATATGATGTGCCAACAGTGAATGATGACACATTCATGGATAAACTATGTGAACTAACTCTAGTGAATAAAGCAATCAACTTGGCAGACTGAAAGAAGATGACAAAATTCAAGAAGCAAATAAAGCCAACGGCAATGATTGGGACAGGTTAAGACAAACTTGGTAATCAACTGTCAAACCGGAATGAGACTCCTTGATTTAAGAACTGCAGATTTTTGTATAATTTTGTGAACAAAAATTAAAATAAAGGATTTTATCATACCAATGTTAAGCAACAAGTGTCAGCAGAATTAGCATACACAAAATATCTGTAAGCACAAAATACACTGCTGAACATGGAAATCACTACATTGTCTTTCCTTATGTGAAACTTTAATAAACAATCACAGACTGTTAGATGATAACAAATTAGTAGTGTGTAGTCTTTTATGCATAGAGGGCCTGTTGTTTAGCACCCGCAAAGCACACATTCAATATGGGATAGAGCCGCTCCTCGTGGCTATACAAACAGTGATGTGAAGAGGCATTCCATCATATCCCATACGTGTTCAATAGGAGACAATTCTGGAGACCAAGGAATGGTGTCCACATCTTGTAGAGCCTGTTGGGTGATGCGAGCTGTATGGGAATGAGCATTATCTTTCTGCATGATAATGCTGGGTATGTTGCGCAAAAATGGCAGAAAATGGGGTCACGGATCCTCATTGACATGCTTTTAACAACAAGATGTGACCAGGAGCCATAACTGATGACACCCCATACCATAACATTTGGTGTTCAGCTACATGGCATTCATGAATTGGTGCACGACCGGTACATTTCCCACTGTGGTACTAAACCCTGCTGCAACCATCCCTTGCCTTAAGATTGAAGCAGAACTCATTGGAGAAAACAATACAATGCTATTCCTCTGACCAATGTTGACATTTCTGGCACTACTAATTGTGTGCCGCACAATGCTGAGGGGACAAAGCCAAATGGCGTGGTGTATTACGTGCCTGTAGGCCGACGTCATTAAAATAGCGACTAATGGATCTTGTTGAGATCAGAAAATTCAGTGCAGCCCCACATACTGCAGGAGCTCTCTGGATTTGGTGTCATATTCTGCTATCATACATCTGAGGATAAGACAATCTCATCTATCTGTAGTGCGTCTGGCAGAACCAGTACCTACTCTGTGTGACATATGACCTGTACATATCCATGCCTGCATACATCGAGTGACAGTGGTGACTGCATGGTCAAGAGGAATGGCTATTTGACAAGCCGACCATCCGACTTCAGCATTCTGATTATAAGACCCCATTCAAATGGATCTGGGTGGTGATATTCTTTGTGAGCATGATGCTGTGGCATACATTATCTGCCTCTTAACATCCAGACTTCTACCTTTCCAGCCTGTTGTATGGTCCTTTTTAGAACTGGGTACTGGCTACAAGCATCCCCATATCACAGGTTGCAATGACGTTGCTTCAAGACCACTTTAACCATTTGGATTGCACAATTGGTACTGTATGTGATATTGATAGAAACCTGAAGAATTCACGGATTCATTTCAGGACAAGCCAGAATTAAAAATATGTGTATTTATATCACTTTAGCCATTGGTCTTCACTGTGTTTGACAACTCCTGGAGAATGCTTGCCCAATAGTCAGCTCCCACTGTGATGGCAGACAACCAATGTGCAATTGATATTGGCATATTTGTACATACGACTGTAGAGTCTAGCCTGCAGGTCATTTAACTCATCAATATTTCAGGCCTCTAGGTATTGATTTAAATGCAAATGGGTGACACCTTATTGGTATAGCGATTTACATATTCATAAGTATGAAATACAATGGTATAATCTTGTGAGCACGTAAATATTCAGAAAGGAAAAAAAAGTACAGAATAAGGAGCTCTGCATGTGTGTATGCATGTAGAAACAGTAACATACAAAATTATTGCCTCAGTTATAACTGGGAATGTAACTTGGAGTTGGCTCTACTGATTATGAATACGACACACCACATACTCCTGCTGGATAAACTTGCAAAAGTCTCTGCACAAAATTTGCAACTGTAACTTTGGTGATGTTAACATTAAAGAGCTAAGGATGTAGGTGCTTAGCACATGTCACAAGAGCCATAATTGTGGAGCGTTGGCTCTCTGGATTTCCAAGGATGTTAAAGGGTCTCTAGACTTGTGGCATGGTTAGAGAAGGTAAAGAATAAAACATGAAAGAAATACTTTAATGAGAAAAACATGAGAGAAGGAATAAGATCAGAGACAAAGACAACAGTGATAAAGGAGTGCTCCTTACTCTTGTGGAGCAAGAGGGACTGGGCAATAGTGGGAGAGATTTGGGCAGCCCTTAACATTGAGGTCTTGAGAGCCGATTAGGATGACAAGAGGTGAGTATGGAGTAGCGCCGGAATGCACGGTTCCCACATGTGAAAATCCGAGAGTGACCCCGCTGGGAATCGAAACTGATTTGCCCAGGTGGGAGGCAGATAGTTTGACCATCACACCACAGTGGCCTCGACTGGGCAGGAAGCCTGCAAAATATATGTGCTCCCAGTGTAAAGATAGCATAGAAATTTTTATGACAAAGGAGACTGAAAATAATAGTACCGTTATTGTAATGCTATTAAAAAAAAAAATGCATTCTGGAATAACTTTTGGTTAGTTGGCCAACAAACGGGGACAAGTAAATGTAAACAAATGCTATCATAAACAAACAAACTCCATCAGTCCGTCCATCCGTCTTCCCCATGGCCTTTTGCCCTGCATACACATTTAATGTAACCTCTGCACTATCCTGTCTTCTTCCATTCTCTTCACATATGTATACAATCTCAAACTCATTGTTTTTATTTTATTCTGTGATTATCTTCTTTCAATATATCTCTAATCTTATCATTTTGCATCCTGTCCACTTTTGTTACCCCTAATCTGCTTCTAAGAAATTTAATTTCACTTGCCTGCACTTTATTCATCTCTCTTCTTTTCATTGACCATGTTTTCAATGCATGTGTCAGTATAGGCATATAGTATGCTTTATATATTACCTTCTTGCATCTCTGAAGGATGTCGGTAATTTTTTCTTCAACAACTTTTCCTACTACCATCTTCATCAACTCATCCATAACCACGATAAAAAGTAATGGTGAGAGAGTGCTTCCTTGTTTCATTAAGCTTCTGTGCTCAAACCAATCAGATAGTTCTTCCCCTACTTTCATACAGCTCACACTTCCATAGCACATCTCCTTTACTCTGTCTATTTTCTCCCTTGCCACCCCTATATTTCCCAATGCAACCCATACCTTACTACTGTGTACACTATCATATGACTTTACAATGCCCAAGAATGCCATTTGCAAGTTTTCCCCATACCCATAATGGTGTTCCTGTAACTGCCTTACTGAAAATATAAGATCTATTTTGGATCAACCTGGTCTGAAGCCATACTGCTCTTCCCTCAATTTTACCTCTACTCTACCTCTTATCCTCTTTTCCACTGTATTTTCATATATTTTAGTACAATGGCACCTCATTGTAACTCGTCTATAGTTCTTGCACTCTTTTCTACTTCTTTGTTTGAAAATAAGTATAATTATACCCTTTTTACACTCTTCTGGGATATTCTTCTCATTCCACAGTACTCTCGTCACCAGATACAGCCACTGTTTTTCCACTTCTGCTGCTCTCACCATCTCTACACTCAAACAGTCTGCTCAGTGCTTTCTCCACCTCTGCCCATGTTAGGTCTCTTTCTGTTTCTTGGTCCCTGACTACCTCTTATTCAGCCCTCTCTTCCTCTGTTAAACCAGTTGGATTTAACAGGTCCTCAAAATATTCCTTCCCCATTACTTTGAGTCACTCTTTTTCCTGAAATTCATTTACATTTTTATCTACCATTATGACATTTCCTGAACACCTCTCCTATTTTTAATCATTCCATACAACACCCTCTTATTACCTTTGCTGTCTTCTTCCATCATTTGTGTTCACTTTTCTCCCATACTATTATTTTAGCTTAGTTATTTTTTTCCTCATACTCCTCTCTGTTATGATCTGTCCTCCGTTTGAAAAACTTCCTAAAGGCTTCATTCTTCCTCTTTACTGCTTCTTTACCCTGTCATTCCGCCAAGGTGTCTCCTTCTACTTCTTTGAATTTCAAATTCTTCAAAGTGCTTCTGCAGCTTCTACCAGTGCACTTCTGAATTTTTTCCATTCCTCCCTTCCAACTAAGGATCTTGCTTCTTACTATTTCCTTCTACTGCTAGATGTTCTCCTTTCTTTCAGCATCCACACTCTTCTTTTTCTTTCCATTCTTTCTGTAATATTCATTACTAAGGGCTGGTGGTCGCTTTCTAGGGCTTCTGATGGTATAATCTTGATGTTCATCATGTACCTCTTCAATTTCTGGTTGTAGATCACGTAGTCCACTACTGACTTCCTCCTCCTATCACTACTGTACTAGGTTATCTTGTGACTTTCCCTTTTCTTGTACCAGATATTTCTGATTATCAAGCCATTTCTCTTGCAGAGTCCATTGATCATTCTCCTTTATTTCCATCTCCCCATCCTTCTTTTCCCATTACATTTTTATATCCATTTCTTTCGGTACCTAAGTGAGTATTTAAGTCCCCTGCAATTATAATGTTCTGACCACACAACTCTTTCTGCAAATCATCTTCAAAATATTCCTTCTCCTGTTATGTGCATCCCACTTGCGGGGCATATACTTATATTATTGCCAAGTTTCTTCCTTTAACAGATACATTAATTTTTACCATCCTCTCACTTATCCTCTTAACTCAATCCTGTTTTCCCTGGCTTCTTCATTTCCACTCCAACATAGTTTGCAACCTTTTCTCATTTCCTTCATGCCTTTCCCTTTTCACAGTGTCTCTGCCATCCCTAGAATGTACAGCTGTCTTCTCTCCATCATATCCATGAGCTCCTCTGCCTTTCTAGTTAGTGTGTGTACATGCAGGGTTTCAATTCTTAGTCTATTTCCATAGCCATGCTAATCATCAGACTTTCCAACCTTTCCAATGCCTGTTCCATTATTAAAAGCATTTTAGCTTGCTAGGCCTATTGTAGTTACTTTGTATAGTTTTATATCCCCTGCAACTTAGACATGGGGTTGGACTTTGGAAGACATAGTCTAATCTGATGTTATTAATTATAATTAAAGATATAATGACTGTTGCCAAGACTTTTTGGCCACATAGTGTATATGTCCTCTACTCTGTAAAGCTGTATTACAGAAATTCAAATTGTAGCAAACAGCATTTTCAGATTTATTTTATTTATAATTTAAACAAAGAAACAATTAAAATAAAATAATTTCCAGGAGCTAACACGGCTGCCTGGTTCGTCTACAATACCCTCCTGTTGTGCGGGTTGCATTTTTGTGTATGACAATTTGCAGCTCACAAACTTGCAGGAAAACTTTCGGAAGATTACTTTAATAAAATCCAGTCACACAGCAGGTGGTGGACTTTGACTCAAGGCCTGTCCCTTAGTCGTGCACAAAAAAAAGTTGAAAAGCGTGACATTTTACCATTGTGCCTCCTCACTTGGTTATGGCCACCTAAAGCTGGACTGGTTGGTACAAGCCATGTATGAGTGCAGTCCCATGCATTTGTAATCTACACTCAGCAAGCTTATTCTAATGTATCAAAGCTAAGTTGAATCATGTGCAAACTAACCTAGCATCGAGACTGATTCAAAAGTTGCAAGAAGTTTTGTTTGCGACTCTCGCATTTGTCGCAAACACAGAGCAAATTATGAAGAAACTTTGCATTGCCGTTGGGCGCAGCGCAAATTCAACAGTAAATTGTTTTCTTTTATAAAAACCAATATGTTTAATTATTTCACATTTATATGTTTACAAGAACTATTCTAGAACACAATGACATATGTAAATTGTATATGTATATTTATTTTGTAAACACATTTTACAGATGCTAGAAATAGCTATTGTTAATGTAACTTGCATGGATTTCAATTCACATGCTATAGTTAAAAACAGATTTTCCTTCAGAAATTGGGGCATAACTCGTGCCTATACAGTGTTGGCGATATAGCTCATACTAATCAGATGGTTTAAGAAAATTAACAAAACAGGTCGTTTTTAAAATACTAGACATATGTATTAGATAAATGAAATGGTTATTTGTGTAGCAACTGCAGGTCCTTTAAACAGATTTGTGTTGATATAAAGAACTGGCTGTTCGGTTGGCAATGGCAATTTTTGTTTGTTATTCTTTCCTATTTTCTAAGTTGCCAGCAGCGATGACTTTGAAGCGAAATGCAGCAAGATGAACTTTACAAGTAAAATGAAGGTCATCATATATATCTCAGTGTTGAAATAATTATAGTAAGCCTGCAATTTACTTGTCTTTTATTAAACAATAACATCTATTTCAATAGGTTATGGGCCCAGTGCTATAGGCCTACATGTGGATTGCATGGCTTCAGGAGGATGTGCAAAATGTTACCGCAATGGTTTTTTTTTTTGCAAATGGTATAGAGGTTATTGTTAATCAAGCCTATACAAATTGAAGACGGATAGTGTTGGTGGAAGTCTGAAGTTAAGTGGTAGCAAAAATTTGATGGTTTGGAAGTTTCAGACTAAGGTTATGTTGAAAGAAAGAGGTTTATATGACATTGTTTCTAGCTAGACGTTGAAGCCAGAGTCGGGGGGTAGAAGAATGGATCAAGAGTGATGCCAAAGCTCCAGAAATGATGGTAATAAGAATGGAGGTAGAGCCACTCACCCATATTTTGTCCTGTTCATCTTTGTGATAAATGTGGTGTAAACTCACGTCTGTTTATGACAAGGAGTCTGTAGTCAGTGTATATTTACTGCAGCAAAAATTTGTTATGTGTGAGTGTAGAAATGATTCAATTTCTGTCGAGATTAGATGAAATAAGGAATAAGCTGAAACAAACAGGAGATCCAATATCAGTTAAGATGCTCATAACCAAGATTCCTATGTCACTTCCAGAACCTTACAAACATTTTTGATTGGCTTGGGAATCAGTACCGCTGGAAAACCAGAGCATCGAGGAATTGACGTCACGCCTTTTGATTGAGGAAGAAAGATTGAGCTTGAGTGAAGGTAAAGCTGTAGCACTAGCAGGTGTCAGTAAAAAGTTTGATTGGAGAAAGGGAAGCCTTAAAAGGAAAACCAAGGTGCTTCATCTCTGAGAAAGAGGGCCACAATGCTTAAGTTCTGGTTTAGAAACAAAAGTAAAGAAACTAGAAGTTGTCTGTATTGTAAGAAGAGGGGCATTTAATTAAATACTGTAAATTCTTAAGAGTAAAGAAAACTTGAAGAAAGATAAAAGTGAAAAGAAAAGTAATATAAATGCATTCATGAGTGTACACATTGAAGAAAGTGAAGTGTGTAAAGAGTGTTGGTATATGGACACCGGGGCTAGTGAGCACATGTGTGGAGAAAAGGCTCTTTTCAAGGGTAACAGAAATCAGAAAGGTTCAGTTAGGAAATGGAAATTTATTAGAGGTAAATGGAAAGGGAAATTATGTTTACGCATGGAATGGTAACAGGCATATAAAAATTGTGCTGTTAAATATGCTGCATGTTCCCGATTTGAAGTTTAACTTATTTTCAGTACGCTATGTTTTAGATAAAGGTTTTCACCTAGTGTCTAACAGTGAACAATGTGAGTTTGTGAATAATTACAGCAAAATTTGGGCATTAGCAACACTTGTTGACAAGTTTTATAAAATTAACTTTTTGTCCAATGAAACACAATTAATACAGTACCCTGCATGTAAAACAGCAAGTCCATTTAGTTCCACTGTCTGTCCAATGGAAGTTGACAAATTTGGTAGTTATAGTTGTCACCTGAGCAAAAAAATTAAAGAGTTATCTGTATGGCATAATCATCTAGCACATCAAAATACATTGAAAACTGTGCAAATTTTGTGTGTAAAAAATGTCTTTCAGGGAAACAGAGCCATATGCCATTTTTGACCAATGATAAAATAGCTACAAAATGTCTCAAGCTAGTGCATGCTGACTTGTGGAGTCTCATGGAGCAGACTTCCCTGGGAGGGGCAAGATATTTTCTTTTGCTGAAGGATGATTTACTCAGCATACAAATTTGTTTTCTTTCTTAAGAGAAAGTATGAAGTGAAAGGATGCCTACAAAAGTTCATAGAGCGTACTGAAAGAGAAATTGGAAGCAAGGTTGTTTCTTTGCATACAGACAATGGTCTTGAATTTGTAAATGAAGATATAAAATAACTATTAGAGGGTTATGGCATTAAACATGAGAGAGGTGTTGTGTACACACCGCAACAGAACGGATGGGCGGAACGTGAGATGCACACATTGGTAGAGGCTGCCCGCTCCATTATACATAACCTGCTTAAGAAGTTTTGGGCAGAGGCCATAAACACTGCTGTTTACACATTAAATAGAACCCGTCCAAGTCATGTTAATGGGTTTACACCCTTTCAAGTTTTTCACAAAAAGGAGGTGAACTTAAATGATTTCAAAGAGTTTGGAATGTGAGTATCCATGCATGTCCCTAAAGAGAAAAGACAAAAATGGGATGCAAAGAATGCTATAGAAATGATCTTGGGTTACAGCAAAGAAACAAAAGGCTACACAGTGTTTATTGAAGAAAGTAACAAGGTAGAACTGCATTGAGAGATTATCTTCTTACCTACATGTGACAGCAAAGAAAATAATGTAAAGGATAGCATGCAAAGTTTTAATTCTTTAGAAAATCTAGACACAAAGGGTGAAAATGAANATAGAGGTGTTGTGTACACACCGCAACAGAACGGATGGGCGGAACGTGAGATGCACACATTGGTAGAGGCTGCCCGCTCCATTATACATAACCTGCTTAAGAAGTTTTGGGCAGAGGCCATAAACACTGCTGTTTACATATTAAATAGAACCCGTCCAAGTCATGTTAATGGGTTTACACCCTTTCAAGTTTTTCACAAAAAGGAGGTGAACTTAAATGATTTCAAAGAGTTTGGAATGTGAGTATCCATGCATGTCCCTAAAGAGAAAAGACAAAAATGGGATGCAAAGAATGCTATAGAAATGATCTTGGGTTACAGCAAAGAAACAAAAGGCTACACAGTGTTTATTGAAGAAAGTAACAAGGTAGAACTGCATTGAGAGATTATCTTCTTACCTACATGTGACAGCAAAGAAAATAATGTAAAGGATAGCATGCAAAGTTTTAATTCTTTAGAAAATCTAGACACAAAGGGTGAAAATGAAGAAGATCCAGGTGAAAATCAAGAAAAAGCAAGGGAAGAAGATTCAAAGGAAAATTATGATACTAGTGCACGCCTACAGTGTCAGTAGCAAGTGGCGCTGAAGAGGTTGGATAATTTAGTTTAAGACCCAAGAATGAGATCCAAAAATCTACGAGGAAGCTGTGTCTAGCAAGGATAATGGGAAATGGAAAGTAGAGATACAAGCATTAGTGGAAAATGAAACCTAGGTGTATATAAAAAGGCCTGAAAAATGTGATGATTTAGACTATAAATGGGTATTCAGGCGGCGAAAAAGAAATGATGAAGGAAAGGTTGTGATGTACAAAACAAGATAAGTAATTAGAGGTTTCAAAACCTATCATTGAGTGATGTTTACAGTCCTGCTGCAAGGTTACCCTCTGTAAGAATGTTCTTTGCTTTTTGTAATGCAACCAATATAATGATCTGTCAGCTAGTTGTTTGTAGTGACTTTTTGTATGGGGAAATAGAGGGTGATAAATGTTTTATTTCATTACCTCCAGGATGTGAAAGGGTACGGAACAAAGGTAAATATGTTGTACCGAAAACATAAGAAATTGTTATATGATTTAAAGAGTTCTCAAAAAAAAAAGTCAGAAGTCGATTTTAAAAGATGTGAGCATGAAGACTTTTTGTAAATAAAAGATGCAAATGGGTGTAGAACATATGTATTACTGTACATTGATAATATGCTTCTAACATCTACTGACACAGGCAATGTTGAAAATGTTAAGTCAGCACTCAGTAGCCATTTTCAAATGTAAGATTTAGGTACTGTTAGTTTTATTCTGGGCATGACTGTAAAACAAAATATGGAAAAAAGAGAAATTACAATAAGTCAAAGGGGTTATTTAGAAAGTTTGCTAGAGAAGTATGGTATGAAGGACTGTAAAGGTGTGGCTACGCCAATGGAAGTAAAATTTGATCACAGTATATTATAAAGGGACACTTCTGAAAATGAAGAGATAGAAAGTAGGTGTCGAATGTTGATAGGTTCCTTGATGTACGCTATGTTCTGCTCAAGACCTGATATTTTTTTTAGCTTTAAGTGTTCTAAGTAGGTATCAGTCCTGTGCTAGTGAGGACTTGTGGTGTGCTCTAAAACGTGTATTGTGTTATATAAGAAGTACAGTTAACCTATGTTTATGCTATTGTTATGAGGAGTGCACCATTGAGGAGGAAATAGTAGGGTATGTGGATTCAGATTGGGCAGGTGATAGGGTAGATTGTAAATCAACCAGTGGATTTCTAGTAAAAGTTTTTGGTTGTACAGTTTCTTGGGTATCACATAAAAAAAGTACAGTTGCCTTGTCATCAACAAAATCTGGGTGAGTGAAGACATTTGGGCAGCTCTAAATACTGAGGTATTGAGAGCAGATGAATGTGAAGTGAGGCGAGTATGGAGCAGTGCCAGAACGAAGGGGCGGAGGAAACTGGAGATCCCAGAGAAAACCCGCCGACCAGCAGCATCGTCCGGCACAATTTCCACATGCAAAAATCCGGAAGCGACCCCGCCTAGGTGGGAGACAAGTAGTCTAAGCACTAAAACACCGTGGCCTCATCGAATCTGAATTTGTGGCTTTGAGTATGGCTATCAGTAAGGCTTGTTGGTTTCAAAATGTGTTCAAATCATTGGTAGGAAAAGAGACAACAGTGCTATTATAGGAAGATAACCAACCAGTCATAAAGTTATGTAAAGACCCTCAGTTCTACCACAAATTAAAACATGTTTATATAAAAGTTTTCTTTGTTCGAGACAAAGTTTTTAGTAATATTGTACAACTCGAATATGTAAGCACAGATAAGCAGGTCGGTGATGTGCTGACAAAACTTCTGGGTATGGTTAAGTTTGAGAAGTTTTGTTCTGCGTAGGTTTGAAGTAGTCAGTGTACATATTATCTTGATAACAAAAATTTTGCCCTTGAGGGGGTAAGCTGGGTTGGCAATGGCAATTTTTGTTTGTTATTCTTTCCAATGTTGCCAACAGTAATGACTTTGAAGTGAAATGTAGCAAAGTGAACTTGACAAGTAAAATGAATGTCGTCATATATCTCAGTGTTGAAATAATTATAATAAGCCTGCAATTCACCGGTATTTTATTAAAAAGTAACACGTACTTCACCGCTGGCTACATTACAAAGCTAAAAGTTAATAATAAAAGGTAATAAGAATAAAGTGAGAAAAATATGGTTGTCATTAAAGTAATTATGCCATCATCAACACTTTAATTATAAAATAAATAATAAATTCTACATAACCTAACTTGTTCTGTATTTCTGATGCATAAACTTCAAGAGCAACAATGTAATGATCTGGAATTGGCTATAAAGGTTAATCGGAACCAAATGTATCAACCGTATTCAACTCCCGTAACTTTAAACCACTCTACAGATTAACTTATTATGTTCAAATGACAACTTATACTTTTTATTTCAATATCTGTACATGCACTAAAATTTAATTTGTGAAAACTGCTTCAAACCAAGGGGAATGAGACTGCAGAACAGTGGAAAATTATCAACTGAAATCCCTCAAAGGATACTGATTATGTAAGTGACTCGAGTCCACAAAATTACCAGTGAAGGTATACTGATTTGACAGTTATTACTACTGCTTCATATCCCTTATCGACGACAGTGAGTTACACAGATTCACAGATCAGTGGCTACAAAATAATTACAAATTCAGTCAGTCTTATTTCACTGTTAGAAACCACTAATTTAGAAAAGTACATGCATTAATATGCAACTCAATGTGACATTAAGTATTAAACTGTCATTAAGTACAGTAATACCTCGGACTTATGCAATAGGTGGGACCGAGCGATAACCGTGTAAGTCGAATTCGCATAAGTTGGGGTTCAATTTCGCATATAAATACATATAAATTATGTTTAATTGGGACCAGTGTCTAAAGAAAACAATAATTTAGAAGAAAAATGTTTAATAAAATGTTAGATAATAAAACAATTTACATTGTTATGAATAAAAAAATGTAAACCGAAGTTATTTTGACGTAGAAGGCTTCATATATTCTAACATTGTCACCCGACGAGTTAAATTTTTTTTTTTCACGCACAATTTCCGCATAGCACGCCAATAACACTTTTATTCCCAGTTTTGTAGTAGAAATGCGCTCTTCGTTGGAGTCTATTTTTTCTAAAATTTGTAACCCCTTTTCAATTGAACTGAGGCCTTCTGTTAAGTTTGCAATCGTCATTTGATTTTCCAATTCAACTTGGTCTAACGAATCAGTTTGTTCAATGTCTTGCTCATGCTCATACATTTCTATAAGCTCGTCAATTGTCAGCTCTTGATTGTGTGAATCCAGCAAATTCTTGAATGTCAGCACCATCCACCTCTAAATTTAATTGTTTGGCAATATCGACCACTTCTCCAATTATACTATTGATTTGTTCAAGATCTGGTGCCGATTCTCCTTGGGTTTCGGTGGTGAAAAAGAATGGACACCGTTTTTTCCAGACGCCATTCAAAGTTTTTTTGAAATCTCATTCCAAGATTGTCCAACAATTCTAACAGCATTTAAAACATTGAATTGCTTCTAAAAGTCTTTGACACAAAGCGCGTTGTCTTGTCGCATAGCTTCATGTAGATGCGCAAACGATTGTCTTGTGTGGTAAGCTTTAAATGTTTTAATGACTCCCTGGTCCATCGGTTGAAGCAAGCTGGTGGTGTTTGGTGGCAAAAATACAACTTTCACCCGTGGGTCGAAATTAATTAGAGTAGCAGGAGGGTGACCTGGTGCATTGTCAATTATTAGCATCACTTTAAATGGGATTTCTTTTAATTGGCAATAACGTTCGACTTCAGGAATAAAATGATGGCCAAACCAGTCTTCAAAAAGAGAACCTGTCACCCAAGCTTTCGCATTAGACTTCCAAATGACGGGCAAACCAGCTTTAGATTTATTTTTTAAGGCTCTTGGATTTTCTGAGCGATAAACTAAGAGAGGTTTCAATTTACAATCACCAGCTGCATTCGCACCAACCATCACTGTCAATCGATCTTTGGCGGCTTTAAAACCTGGAAAGGTTTTCTCTTTGCACGCGATAAAAGTTCTTTTAGGCATTTTCTTCCAAAAATGACTGGTTTTGTCTAAGTTGAATATGGTTTGCCTAGTGTAGCCACCTTCTTCTATGATTGTCTTGAGTTTTTCTGGATAGAAAGATGCAGCTTCTTTATCAGCGCTTGCCGCCTCTCCACTCTCTGCGATGCTATGCCAATTACGACGACTTTTGAATCGGCAGAACCAGCCGTTACTAGCTTTAAACATTTCATCTTTGGCCGCCTCCCCAGCTTCTTCTCTTAGTCTCTCAAAAATCTGCTTAGCTTGAGAGCACACCGTGTTTTGATCAACAGGACAATTTTTCACTCGTACTTGATTATCACACCATAATTTTAACAATGTTTCCATCTGAGTGATAATACCATGATGTTTAAGAATGATGATTGAATTCAAAGATTGAGAATCTTTCACAGCTTCCACAACTTTTTCTATACCGTTTATAATTGTTCGGACTGTTGATTCCGGTAGGTCAAATTTCTTTGCCAATTCACAAATTTTAATTTTTGCTTCAAAGTCTTTGATAATATTCAGTTTACACTCCAAAGATAGTGATTTTCTTTTCTTGTTTGATTCAAATGACTAATTTTTTGTTCTTTTGGATGACATAATTAGAGTTAACAATAAAACGCACTGCGTACGTAAAACAATTCCATGCAAAACACATTCGAACCTGTCGTAAACCGAACACTGACTGGGCGGGGTGGGAGAGCCGAGGCTCGCGGTGCTCAAAAAGAAAAACCGCGTATCTCCGAATTTGCTTAAAACAGGGTAGCGTAAGTAGGGGTATTACTGTATTAAACTAAGTCTAGTATTTAAACAACCACTAATCAAGATCATTTGGGGCATGATTAATCATCTTTGTTTCCGAGAGCTGCTCTTCATCAACCCCTTAGCATACTAATTAAATTAGGAAAAATTTGTACATCAAATACTATTTTATTTATAGATAATTAATTGCCTGATGAGCACTGCCACCACAGAAACACACAAAAAAATTTGGCTGAAATATTTTGAAGGATATATCTTATTTACACACTCAAGTATACTATGTTATTCAATTACTAATATTTTTGAGTGTTTAAATGTCAAATTTAGAAATTTTTTGAAGTTTTATCAATTTTGAAACACTTTGGAGCATTTAGTACAATACCACACTGCTTGCACTGGTATACAGATTCACTGCATTTCTTGTTTGCATGACAAACTTTGCACCTCTTCCTAGGCTGCTCTGTTGATGTACTTGTGAATGGGATTTTTTTGGGGAAGTGTGCATACTTTTTCCCTTGTAGGCGAGTTGGTGTGTCACCTGGTGAAGGACGACCGCGCTGATGATATTCAGGTAGCTTACAGTTCTCTAGAAACTTTTCTGCTATGTCAAGACGGAAGCCTCTGAACTGAAGCTCATTTTTCATAATGTTTCGGTACAAAACATAAGACTTGACTAGATAGATATCTAAAAGATAGAAAGAACATTTCTTGTACCCTTTTACGTACTTTCGCATTACTGGAAAATAAGCCAACACTTGATCTTGTCTGTCAACGCCTCCCACATAGCCCTGTTATAATCAAGGACCAATTGTGGCTTTATTACAGATGTGCCAGCAGCTCCCGCATCTTTGTTCCTTTGTACCTTATCTGTCTGCGTCATTTCAGCAGTTTCATGTACAGTAGAAAGTATGTGTACAACTTATTTATCATGCCATTTGACTGCCAGCATACTATTACATGAAACAGTATGGACATCCCCAGGTTTAGTTTTCAACTGAGAGAAATTCCTTGGGCATGTTTTTCCTATGCACCTGGACAGTATCGACACTATGGATATTGTGTATTCTGCACCAATTTCCTAGGACAATTCAAACAAAGTTATATTTAAATGGTATGTTCTATTTACTATAATACAGGCACGACTCAAAATAGCCTATCACAGAATATTACAAAATAAATGCCTCATGCCATTTCAGAAAGGAATATTGCTAACAACAAATTCACTTACGAATGACGTAAATTATTATGTGCTAGATATTCACTAAAGTGCATTCTCACATCTTGTTTGAATCAAAATGTTTTGGAAAGTACTTTTTTGTGGATAAGAAACATTGGACATGCAAATCAAAACTCTACACCTGTGGATTTCATATACAGACTACCTTTATTGTTGCTTGGATGCAAAATGCATCTATCACTTTATGCGTGCATCAGTGATTATGATTTGGCTGACAAACCATATATGGCAAGCCAAATGTTAATTTCTTTGAACACCAACAAAGAAGAATGTCGGCAATACATGACACCCAAGCATCAGTCCTGCTACTTGTCCTTTGCTGATGGGACAACAGAGAAAAATGAAGCACTGCGGTATGTTGCCATTTACCTAGCTCATGGCAGCAATGACAGAAGTTTCGCCTTGGATGTTGTAAAAGAAGGTATGTTAATTTTGCTGAGATTTTTTTTATTAAGTAACTAAATGGTTTTCTGCAAATATGGTGCTTATGATATTTATCTCTTGTTTGTGTAGATGGATAGATAAAAAACATATGTCAAGGTGGCCTAACAAATTCACCACAGGCCTTTGTAAGCACAGTGAGAGTAGTGGACGAAATTTTTCTGCATATTCATTCCAAGGAGATTTCCAGAAATAAACACTAATATTTTGATGAAGCTTGCAAGGACCAGAACATTTCTTCGTCTTGGGCATTTGAATAGAAAAGCNGCGGAGGAAATTTTTCTGCATATTCATTCCAAGGAGATTTCCAGAAATAAACACTAATATTTTGATGAAGCTTGCAAGGACCNGTGGACGAAATTTTTCTGCATATTCATTCCAAGGAGATTTCCAGAAATAAACACTAATATTTTGATGAAGCTTGCAAGGACCAGAACATTTCTTCGTCTTGGGCATTTGAATAGAAAAGCAGAAGACATAAATGTAAAAAAAGAGCAGAGAATAGAAGCACCAGTTCACAAAATAGAGCTCATACAAGTAAGATTGCTACATATGAATATGCATATATATATGTACTTTACAATTTATATAAAGTTATGAGTAAGCATTAATGTAGTATAAACTTATACTGTGTAAAATATTTTAGTAGTATTAAGCACAATTAGTTCTTATGCTTAATATATCAACAGTATATATTCTGTACAACATTTGTAAATTTCTGTATGTATATGTTTTGAGATTATCACTTTATTCCAGACATAAGTGTTTTCCTTTTCATAAATTACTTAACTGATATATTTTTCTCGAGCGCATACGTAGAGTAGCTATTAATATTAATATTTTCTGAAATTTGGCATGTGTTTTTTTTTAACCCTTAACACTGAATATTTCGATTTGAAAGGAGGGAAACTTTTATTTCATGATATGCTGAATTTGGTAACATTTACTTTTCAATCTTATTGAAGTTTTATTACTTTGATTAAGAATGTCCGAGAACTATAGATTTAATTTATTTACATGGGTAGCTCACTAACTGAATTATAGCAGTTTCTCATCATTTAAAGTTAATTAACTACTAAGATTTTGCAGTAACTTTTAAAGATGCATAAACCTATAGGATAAACAAAAAAATGATCCAATCTTGATAATATAGATATTGTCTGTGCTCACAACATTTTGTTGATGTATGACTGAAATCTTACATTTGGTTTTAAAATGGACATATGACAACGTACTACAGCCACAAGACTGCATTAGCAGAGCCTCTGCTCCTAACTAAGGGGATGCTACACCCTTCCACTTTTACTTTGCAAACAAATCCAAAATCTCCCTGTCTATAGGCTATTCATGGTAAAGTGAGCTTTTGAAAGTCTTCTCATTTGGAATAATAGTAAATAAATATACTTTATTTTAGTTTTAGATGTTAACTTCTGAGTGCGGTGGAATATACACACTGTGCTTATTACTTACATTGGAATATTTATTTAAAAAGGTGGTTGAAGGATAAAAAATGGCTGAAAAGAAAAAGTAACTAGGGCTGCAAATACTCACTTTACAGTGAACAGCCTATAGTAACCTTGATTTTCCTGCAACCTCTGTGGTTACCAATTATTTGTATCTTTTGAAATGCAGCTTAACTGTATATATTGAATGAAATATGTAACTGTAATAAAAGTAATTTTAAAATACACTACAAAATGAAACGCACATTATACAAAACAATACTATAATATAATTGTATAATTCCAAAATAAATATAACACATTTACTTCCTGTTCAATGATGGAATAAATACTAAATGCAACTCAGAGGCACAGGGGATTACTGCTAATGGGCTCTCACTCCTTGGACTGTGGTGACTCACCACCTGAACCCGGCAAGGTAAGTAGCCAGCCATCTTTCCAGCACTATTATGCTTGCTCAATTCTCACTGATTTCAAACCAGGCAGCAGCCTTAACCATTATAAACCAACTTTAAAGAATAGTGAATGTATAAATTGTGGTGCCAAATATTAATGAACACCCACTGCTGTTGGTCCAAAAGGTGCCCGTTGTGTAACAAATAGTTTGTAGGAACTTCCTTTTCTGTTACAGCTTTAACCTATTGAGCTATACTTTCTTTTAGGGTTCTGGTATCCAAGAGATGGAATTTATTTCCATTATACCTGCAGCATGATGAATAGTTGATGTTTGTTGGTTAAGTGTGTTTGGCATGAAAATAATGCTCTAGCACAAACAAAAGATATTTTACCAAGTTGAAGTAAGGATTTTTAAGCAGACCAGTTGAGCAGTCACACCAGCTTGTCTCCAAACCATGATGCAACTGACCTTGCTTTATAGACAGGAAAATTATCATGCTGCTATACGAAAGGGACTAATCCAACCTGTTGCAACTGTGTCGAAAGCATGTTGTTGTCCAAAATGTCTTGGTACATGAAAGATGCCAGGGGTCATTGATCAATTGATTGTCAATCACATCACACTCCGGTAAATACAGTTTGCCAGGCACCAACCAGAAAATGTACCATGACTCATCACTCTAAAACCTTCTTCCACTGCTCCACACTCAAATTATGGCATTGTTTGTATGACTCATAACTATGTGAAGCATTGGTGTGTGTGTGTGCGTGTGTGTGTGATCAGTGGCTTCCTGGCAGTGCCAAACCATTGTAAATAAATGCTATCACCTTCTGGTGAAGAGTAGTAACACTGAACTTTGCATCTCAACTGCAATGCAAGTTCTCAGCAATTACTGACATTGCTGTCAGATAACTAGATTGTGTAACATACTTCAGAGTTCACCAGTCCTGTTTGGTTAATTTGTAGGGCTTACCAGTATAATTCTTGGGACCAGTGCTTCTATGATGTTTCTAACGGACAATATTGCTAACAGTAGCCTAAGGCACATTTAACTACTGAGAAATCTCTCACATGTTATGGCCAAATGTATGGACCTCTACAACCATGCCCTTTTCAAATGCACACATGTTACTGTTGACTCATTATGGCAGTAAACACATGTATGGTGTTTCAATGTTGATACCTCATTCACCTAAGCAAGTTCACTGGAAGCAAAAGGGTGTCCAATGACTTCTGGCCACACTGAGTGTGTATATTTATGCATGCCTGTGCATATGTTTGTGTGCACATGCATGCACAATTGTGTTAATGTCAAGTGACAATCACATGCAGATTATATTGATCTTTCATGAATAATCATTAGAGGAGTTGAAAGTTAGGGAAGACTATCACTAGCAAGATTAAGAATNATTATATTGATCTTTCATGAATAATCATTAGAGGAGTTGAAAGTTAGGGAAGACTATCACTAGCAAGATTAAGAATAATTGAGAAGGTTCAACAATGTGTATAGCAAATATTAAACTGACCCTAATCTACTTTAAACCCTTTCTGCAATTTTCAAAAGATTTCAAAGGTACAAGTAGGGTATATAAGATTTACACTTAGTAAGGAAGTTACATATCATACAAACCTTGCTGCTCATTCAATTTCACAAGTGCCTTTTCAACAATTTTGTACATTTGCAACACTAGGTGGTGCTTCTTTCCCAATACTTTAAATAAATTCCACACATACATCAGTTCAATTGCAGGTAACACTAACATATTTCCTTGTACAAAATAACGAAGGGTCTTCTTGATGGCAAACTTTTCCATTGGAAGTGACTTTCCTGCTATTCGCTGTTTCCATTTTGGTGCATCCCTGGAAAAAAAAAAAAAAAACTTTATAACCAGGTCATTATTATACACACAATTAAAAATAAATATCTCATAAACATTAGAAGCAACTATCACATATTAAGAATTTCTTAGTGATGCATTTATCACACAGCATTTAAAAGACATTGCAAGAGAATTCATACAAACTGTTATGTTTCAGAATTACGTCCTTCATACATAAATTAAGCTAGGAAACTGTAATTAGAGTTTTAAGCAAATACAGTTCAAAATTATATGAGGACCACCGGCAACATCTATCATAATCTCACATGTGCAAAATTTCATAACAAACAAATTCAAGAACACAACTGGTTCTTTGTGGTGAGAGGTACATGAACTGACAACTACACCATTGCTGCCACACTATTAATTTTTATTGTTGAGTGAGTTACCGGGTTTGAGACACTTGTATACTGGGACAATTGTTTACAGCTCACATTAATGTCTTACGCCTTTACTGGTCCCATACCTATACAGAGAAGAGTAATTTCCGAGTGCAAGAAATATAAAAGTTTTTTTTTTACAGATATTCAAGATTATCACATCTGAAAAATATTATATAACCCTAGTACCATAATATTAAACAACATTTCTCCTCATCTTATGCGGGTCGGTCCCCTTCCACCATGTTAGTTTGGCTTCTGGTGCAGACTATCTGTGCAACATGCGGTGGCCCGCGTCGTTGACCACAGGTTTAGTTTCTTTTCAACATACCGGGATGGTGCTCATAGATTTATCTAAAGCCTTTGATACAGTCAGTCCCCACGCTCTTCTTACAAAGTTTCCTCCTACCTTTATTCACATTCTTTATAATTTCCTCTCCAATCATTAATTTTATGTTCATGTTTCTCATGTTTTGTCGCAGGCCCACATCATCCCGGCCATCCTGTCTCCCTTACTCTTTTCTCTTTACATTTCAGACATCCCTTTTCCCCTTCCTGCTCTCTCACCTTGTATGCCAAAGATACCACTATTACCACTTCCTCCCCAGATTTTTCGGAGCCATTTATTTGTTTAACTGTGGTGGTGCAGTCTGTAGTGACTTATTTCCATTCCTGGGGAATTCAAGCGAACCCTGACAAATCCCGGGCAGTACTTTACACGCAGCACTTCCCCTGCCGCCTTCCGCCATTGTGTTTTCATGGTGCCTTAATTCACTGGGAACCCCATTTTAAATATCTGGGTATGTCCCTCAATGCGAGGCTGGACTGGGGCCAGCACTTCATGGCTGTGGTCAGCTCTGCCAGCCAAGCGCTGTTCATCTTGGCACCCCTTCTTAAACCATCTAGTCCCTAGCCACTCCCAGATCGTATGAGACTCTTTCATGCCTATGTCCTATCCATCCTTCTGTGCGGCGCCCCTGTTTGGGTCCATGCTACTCCTACTGCGTTCCGGCCTTTGCTCATTTTTAATCATCTGGGGATTCAACTGCTGTTGGGGCGGCGATGCTGGACCCTAATTCCTGTACTGTTAGTTCATTTTTCTTCCCCTCCCCTTCTTTAAACTATCCATGATCTGGACAATATTTTTTATGGTCCCATATCTAAGTCTCCGTATGGCATCATCCATGAGATTGCCATTTATGATACTACTTTTTCTTATCCACATCAACGTTTGTGTGATTATGCTTTAACTGTTCCTTCATAATTTGAATTACTGTTCCTTTCCTCGGTTTAATCTGTGGACTACCTATATAAATTAATCACAGTGTATCTGAAATTTTAGTGCTCACTTCACGAGAATTGTAGTGTCAGTGTCCTGCCTATGCTAGTTGTCTGTACTCCTTTACTGGGGAAGCTATAGGGCATATACAGGTCCGGGCATTGCCAGATTTACTGTCTTCTACAGCTGTGTTTCCCCCACATTCTGCCCTGCCATCTTTGTAGCTGACCAGATGCTCCAGTGACTCTTGTAGCACCTTGCATTCTGACCGCTGGAGTTGGTCTGCAAATTTAGGGGAGTCCAATGTTTATCATATAGCCTTGTCCCGGATCGATCAGAAAACCCTGCCTCGGGCTAACCATTTTCGCAGCTCCTCAGCTAGCATGTCACTTCCTTAAGGTTCTTGTACTTTTATTTGTGGTTTAATTCAAGAATAACCTGAGTGATTTCACTAATTTTGTTGCACCGTGTTACACTGATGTTCGCAGGGCGGTTCACCATGTTTCCTTTTATTGTGTTACTAGTTTTGATTGTAGGTTTTTCCCACTGTCCCCTTACAGCCGTTCTTTCGCAGTAATTGTGACTGGTAACGGGGTCATAATTCCCGAGCTTCCCTTCCATTTCTATATTGGTTGGTTTCTCATAAAAGAATTGCCTTTGTTTTATTCCTGGCCCTTTTGGCTTTTTGCAATGCACACTGTTTTTCCATGCTCCACTGTGGGGCATAATTACTTGTAGTCTGGCTATCGGTTGATAGCACACATTTTTTTGTATTTGTGGCATTACCGTCATGTTAGGATGGACTGAGTTCCTTATGTTTTCATTAGAGTTCTATATGTTGTGAGTANTATTTGTGGCATTACCGTCATGTTAGGATGGACTGAGTTCCTTATGTTTTCATTAGAGTTCTATATGTTGTGAGTAGGTTATTTTGTAGTTCTAGTTTGTAGTATATAGTCATAGTTCTAGTCTCTTAAGTCAAGATTGTGCTTGTTGCCTTATTTTTGTTCTGTTCACAGACATTTTTATTCCTTACATTAGTTTTCTTGGTACCGGTTTGTTTCCTTTCCCAGTATTGCTTTTATTCGGTGTTCCTGGTCTTTTGGCTCATTGCTATGTGCTACCGAACTCCCTTGTTGCATCACTGGTGCATAACTCATGGCCATGTGGCTGCTTCCAGCCTGCACGAGTTTTGGCATTCGTGACTTTCTTGTCACGTTAGGTGACTTTGTGTCTCCTACACACTGTGTCAATATTGAACGTCGTAAGCTGTTGTTTCTGTTCTGCAATCATAGTTATGATTGCAGAATTTTAGCATATAATTGTATTCCTTTATGCTTAGCCCTGCAATGTGTTATTTATTAGTGTTGTTCTGTTTTCTCTCTTGTTTTAGTTCAATAATTATATAGTCATTGCACATTGCACTGTTACAGTTAAGCACTGTATTAATATTGTATGCCGTAAGACAAAAAATAATTGTTTTTGTTCTGCAATCATAGTTTTGGTATATTGAACACCATTATTNATATTGTATGCCGTAAGACAAAAAATAATTGTTTTTGTTCTGCAATCATAGTTTTGGTATATTGAACACCATTATTCAGGTATTCATCCCACTCTCAGGGGCTGGGCTATCAGATTTATCAGCAGCAATGTGAATGTCCTAGTGTTTGTGGTCTATGCCCATATGGAACTTGATTCCCATGCTTCAACACACGGTTTGCCGAGGAACTGAGTACCATTTCTGTTAATATGCTCTGGGGGGTACCTACAAATCAAGAAAATATCCTGTTCCAAGAACTGTACAATTTTCTTTGTTTCAGTGCTCTTGAGAGCTTTGGCCTCAACCAATTGGGAAAATAAATCTTGTCACCACTAACATGTATTGGTTGCCTTTGGTGGAACAAGACTGACCCATTAGATCTAGTGCAATATCTCACCACAAGGTGGTGGATTATCTTATGTGGGGGCTAATTCTAGGAGTGGGATGTATTTTTGTTTTACGGCAGATTTTATAAACATTAACAAATTATCTTATGTCTTATGCCACCCCTGTTCACCAAAATTTCCCTATTATCTGAAGGAATGTTTCTTTAATATCCAGGTATCCTCCAAGCTCTAATTGTGAAAGTGACATTACTGATTAATGTGTTGCTGGAGGGGCTTACAGTTTCCATTCTCCTTTAACTGTGTTACTGAGTGCTCATATAATACCTTGTACATCTTGAAATAGTTTAAGGTGCTTGTTTTGAAGTTCGTGTAATTCTGGGAGCCACCTCTAGGCCTGCTGGCACATCCACCAGTTCATTGGGAGTTTCCTAGAGCCAGCTATTTCCAAGTCTTTTTTCCCCCTTCTATACTGTTTGGAGAGGTGGCCATCCCTTCCCCTCTTTACCACTACTGGGGTGGTATCACATACTCCCATTCCTGCGCATACCTTCCTATTGCCCTTACAGCCAGGGAACCTTGACAGGGCATCCGGCAGCTGATTCTTGCTTCCGTTACAGTAATCCATTAAGAAGGAGCATTCTTTTAACAATAATGCCCCACATGTTAGTTTGATACATTCTCTTTCTCGCACTTAAGCCACATCTGTACCTGGCTATCTGTTTGCAGTATGAAAGTGCAATCCTCCAAATAGAGGTGGTACTTTTTAACCCCACAAACTTTCATCAGGTATTTCTGTTTATTAATATGGTAGCTCTTTTTCATCTCAATTAGGACAGCAATCACACAGCTTATCTGCACCTAATCACTCCTGCTCTACTGAAGTGTTCTTGGGTGTGCATGGACCTCATCCCCACCCCACTAGCATCTGTTTGTTGACTGTGGGATTGTTCTGGGTCAGGGTGGCATAGAGGGATTATTTCTATTAAATGGGAGTAATATTTTGAAAACATCAGTCTTTCTTTTAATAATATATTGCATGGGGTCGCCTACTCAGCCAGTTAGGGCACATAGTCTTAGCTCTTTCCTGTTCTGAAGAGGGTTTGACTTCCAAAGAGGCACTAATGGACTCTGGTGTGGCCTTATTCCCTTTCAAGGTATTAGAGTGCCCAAAGTTTTCAATCCTTTGTTTGTTAAATGACACTTGCATAGACTGTATATATTCAATTTGATGCCAGCCACATCCCTCTGCCTTTGCATCCATTTGTCCCGCCACCAATGTGAAGCTGCAACATGCCCTCTACTGGGGATTGCCATGCCCTGAACACGCAGGCGGCTACTTAGACAAATCTATAGCCAGCACATGCGGTGTGTGGAAACACACCCCGCTGGCCAACTATTCCACCACCGGGGTCAAGGAGCTGTCGTGCCTTCATGTCACCAAGAGGTAGCTTTGGGGTGTGATAGTTTGGGCCAGCTGACTACAGCAGAAATCCTCCCTGGTCAAGAAATTGTTGGGGAAAGAAGGCCACGACATGGATGCAGCAGTTTCTGCAGACTGATCCCCCCTCGAGTACCCACTTAATTCACTGTTACAGACCTTTAACTCAGGCATGTTACTTACATTTTTTTATGCATCCAATGATGCAGACATGTATATACCAAATTCATAATATAATTTTATTTCATTTCTTAAAGAGTAATTGTTTTTTAATCATTATGTAACAAAAGACTTGGAGAGACAGCTTCTCATTAAATAAATGCGATGTCTTTAAATTAAATCATTGCCAACTCATGTATTTTCCTTGTGCAAATTTTGTTGTGGCAATCTTGCTTTGAAGTGCTCATTGCCATTCTTGTGTAGTTAAGTGTTTCGTATGTTTGTCTTTTATTTGTATTGAGTAATTTAATCTCTTTAGTTTTTGGCACCAACTCTCTCGAGTCTCAAGCAGGCTGACGCTATGTTCTTTTAGTCAGAATTGGGCTTGACTAGAGGGTGAACGAGCATTACGTTGCTCCTGGGCCAGCAACTTTTTTGTGAACCAATCATGTAATGTCTATAGTCAATAGTCACATTGTGAGAAAACCTCAGAACGCTTCACGAGAATTTCAAGGAGTTCCTCCTCTTCTTCCAGATCAAAGTTATGTTGTATTTAATCCCAATTTAGCTCAGTTTCTACTTACCCTGTTCAACATGGTATCCATGGTACTGTCACATGTTGCTCCCCGCCTAAATGGCTACATTGAACAGGAAGCTCTAATAACCCTATTGCACAGTGAACCATGGCTCACCCAGTATAGCCTCCTCATTTAAGTGATTATCTATGAAGACAACATTATCTCAACTACTTTTGATGCTCCTTCTGGGGTACCTCAAGGAGGAACTCTTATCACATTTGTTATTTAACGTGTTTATAAATTATATTGTTGATGCGCTTGAACACTCACATGCACTTCTATATGCTGATGATTGAAATATTTATCATACCATAAAAAGAATAAAACTCTTTCACTCCAAAACGACATACGAGCTGTCTCAAAATGGTGTATATTAAATGGTATAAAATTGAACAAAAAAAAAAAAATGTTTATAAATAAAACTAGGAAATTATTATTAACTTTTATTCATTTAAGACCTCCATTTCTTAAAGAACCCAGCTACACCAACAGAATTTTGAATAGTGGAGTAGTAGGCCACAAAATTAATACACAGTTGTGAATGTTAAAAAGGGAAATGTCGGCAAAACAGAACTACTGCGAGCTTTGATTGAAGGACTGAGTGGCCAACTAACAAATGTTAATGCAAGTGTTAAAGCAGAAATAAAAGAATCTATTAATAGTGTAGAGGGAAATGTAAATAGCAAAATAGTGTGTGTAAATGAACCTGTAAATAGTCAAATAAGTAAAGGTAGGGAATCCATACATAGTGTTAACGAGAATATATACAGCAAAATAGACAAAGAGAATTAAAATTAGACTGTAAGATAGAAGGTGTTAGTAAGTTAGTGAATAATACAATAGGCTGTGTGGACAAGACAATACACAGTGTGAGTGTAAGAAAGGACAATGTAAGAGAAAGAGGACAGTGTTGAGCAAGAAATAAAACATGAAGTAAGCGCCCACAAGAAAGAATGGCAGGAATTCCTACAGCAACAGGGGAGAGCCGAGATAGACTACCACCGAGCCAGCGAATGCGGGCAGTGAGGAAATGGTAGAGGTCACCGTCAATATAGTCACCGCAAGAGAGGCCCAGCAGTTTTGAAGTGTGGGTACGCCTCAGCCAAGGGTGGGTAAAGGCATCACAAATAAGTCTGCCCCTTATGATGGACAGACACCTTGGCGTGAATACCGGCACCAGTTTGAGATTGTCGCCTTCTTGAATGGCTGAACTGATGTGCAGCCGGCATACTATCTCGCAACTATACTGAGGGTACCTGCATTGAGCATACTGTAGTCCCCGCCAGAAAGACATCGACTGGATTACTCCACACTGCCTTGGAGCTACATTTTGGTGACTGATACCTGCGACATGCCCACTTTGCCCAACTGTGAAGCTGTACCCAGCAACCTGGGGAATTACTGGAGGTGTGACGAGACACAATGTGGCTGTTTCATCTGTCTCTAGAGAAGTGCCTTGAAGAGGCACACAACATTATCAGTCAACTTCTTCGTGGATGCTATTGCCGATGCGGATGTGCGCAGAGTGATATGCATGGAATCGCCACACAGCATGCAAGATGCCCTGGCCCGAGCATTGGAGGTGGAATCTGTGAAGGAGCTAATTCCCCAGCATGCAGTGCAGGCAGCTGCACTGAGCCATGACGATGATGGAGATCACATTTTGGACATACTGATGAGGTTGAAGATCACAATGACAAACATTACTGCCCAAGTCTGTGCTAGGGAGGTTCATTTTTGTCCAACTAAGGATGAGGAATGATGGGAGTGTGGTGGAACAATACATTTGAGAGCCCAGTTCCCCTGAATAAACTTCAAGACTTGGTGGTCAGAAGTGAATACGACCAATAGCTTGCTGAGGAGGCTGGAGTTGGCAATGGGGGAACTTCTGAATTGTGTATAGAAGCAGCGATGCCAGTCTCTTGTTGACAGAGGCACCGAGAATGCTGGAATTGTGGAAAGAAGCAACACTTACAAGACCAGTGACCAGGGATGTTATCTGATATCAATAATTGAGAAAAAGGCAAAATGACAGCTGCACCAATTATTAAATCTGGCAGCAATGATAATTTAATGCATAGCTCCACCAAAACTACTGGCAACATTGTACCTCAGGAAAAGAAGGAAGATTGCTCTATAGTGGTATGAAGACTGAGGATACTGGAACCAGATTGCCAAAGAAGTCGCCCTACAGTTAACGTAGACAAGACAACGAGGGAAGTCCAGTTAAAGAGATGAAGTTGCACACAAGCATTTTCAGGGGAAAGAAGACAGCCAAGGAGCAATAGAGGAACATATCACAGTGTTTACTGGTATCAGGAGTAACGCTCAATGTGACCAAAGATTTGTAGGTAATGCATTCAGTGAAGGGCAGTTGGTGCAGTTGTATAACAAGAAACATCTTGGGGGTTACACATCTCAATGCCAAGGATTTTGGGAAGGCCCATACCAAGTTTTGAAGTCAGTAAGCGATAAGTCGTTCCAGATTTGTCATTGGGACTCCGTGCAGGAAAAGTCAAAGGTTGTCCACATTGACCAACTGGCACTCTATAAAGGTTCAGTAGTCGGAGACAGTGTTTGGAATGTACAGACTTGAGGAAGGGGCAGTGTTGCACAAAGGCCCTTTCCCCTTTTCCACACCAGAGCATCCCTCCAAGCCACGTCAGGGGGAGGGAGGATTCGCCGCACTTGACATGCCCTCCCTGGCCTCTCCCCTGGGGAACCCACTGTCACCAGAGGGGTAGTGCCACCACCCCTCCACCCTGCTAGAGCAGTCCGCAGCTGTGGCCTGTTGCACGAGCATTCTGGAAGTATCCCCCCTTGGCACGGGTTGACATGTGAAGCTTGTTTTGATCAAGTGCCAGCTCCTATAAAAAGTTTCTCAACTGGGGGAGTTGGCAGTCTGTGGTAGCTAACTAGTGAAGTGAGGCAAGCTGTGAACAAAGAAGGGGACAAACAGAGCAGGCAAACAAAGACTGTGGTGGGCAAGTGGGTGTTCAGTGTCGACGAGCAAAGTGTGCCAAGTGCTATGGAGAGTGCGTTACCAGACAAGTAGAGTGAACATGTGTACAGGAGCACTCGGGGTGCTCTAGAATGTTCTGGACAGGGAAGACTGGTGATACATAAATTGAAATGAGGTGGGACATGAATGGATAAAAAAGATACCAACTTGAACGTAAATATTGGAACTGTCAGATAGTAAGTACATGATTTTAATAATTCAGTAGGTGCTAGAAACCTGTTTATAAATGCTGGTTCTAAGTGTTTGTATTAATATCTGTTAGGTGAAGAATGATTATATAAATATTACATGTAAATAGCAAGAGATAGCCATTGTTGTCGAAATAGGAAGTTTAGAATATTTTTGGATTGTTTATAAAAAAAATTAGGAAATGATTATTAAATATTTCACATTATTAAGACCTTTATGCCTTAAAGAACCTGGCTAGGTCAACAGACTTTGGAAAATTTTAATAATATGTAACTTACAATGAACCAACACACCCTTCTCTAATAAACACAAATACAATGAGATCTCCATTTAACGGACTATACCGGGGAACGTCTGTCCGTTATTGCAGAAATAAATATGACTTCTGTTCATTAAGAAAAAAGTTTAAAAAAATCAGTGTAATTATACAGCAGCCAGAGGAGTTTCCACAAGCGTTTATGTTATGACACAGATATACCTGGCCTAATTTAAACTGTGACATTTCAAGTTGAAACTATAGCAGATTTATGCAAGCCAGATATAATTGACTGTAAATACAGAACGTATAATAACAAACACAAAATACGGGTGATGCCAAAAACTTTATACAAATAATAAAAATTTTAAACATTAAATATAAATTAAGTGTCTATTCCAACTAAAATTATAAAAAGCATTTTACAAAAAAAAAAATGTTGGAAGAATAAATTTCAAAAATGTATTTGAATATACAAATTAGCTTTGTGAAAATACAGATACATGGCATGTATTATTTTGTACCAACATAATATAGTATAAACATTATTTACTTGCAAAACTTGAAGCATTAAAAACATCCACGGAATTACATACTGTACGTCCATGCAGTTTTTGTGACCTGACCCGATTCAAAATGCACAGACCTTTACCAAAGTGAATGGTAAAAGAACTTCTAAATTACTTACTAAAAAGTAAAATAAAAAAATTAATTTTGGTAATTGCATAGAATAGCAGCTTTTCTGAAGGAAACGCAGCAGACCCACAAAAGTAACATAAATGGGTTGCGCACAGCTACTTGTTTAATACTGATGAAGGCGTAATGGTAAAATATGTAGATCGTTGTAAATAAAATAGATAAAATACGAGGAGTTCGGCTACTTTGTTCACGTTGGACGCCATGTTGAATAGCCACGTAATACTGTCGGCGCAGATGTGTACTGTGTTTAGTTGCCCAGTATATGGCATACTGTGTGGTTCGTGGTGTATTATGTGCGCGTGGTTTGTGACGTCCGAACCCGAAGGTGTGAAGGCTTGTGATTGAAGAATGGAGGATACGAGTGCTTCTGTGCGTTTGCCAGTTTATAGAATTAACATTGTTTTGGCAAGTACCTTTCGCGTTTTTAGTGGATCATGTAGAGGTAATGTGCCAATCATGCGTGACGGTAGTTGAATTGGCAGAAGACACACCGCCTACTTAGGTGAAAAAAAATGTACATACGTCTGGTGTGTCGTATTATTTGTAGTATTGAAATTATATTCATATATGGAAATATAATATTTTTCCATATATGGAAAAACAAATTTTAGTATTGGTTTATAGTGTGCATGTATTTACGTATGTACGAAATATGTACGTTTCTGTTATATTTCTGTGTATATATTTCCATACGTTAAATAACGTAACCTAACCTAAAGTAACCTAACATTGGGTTGGATTAGGTTAGGTTACGTAACGTACGGAAATATAACTGTAACATACATATTTTACACACCTTTTTACCCCACAATTTCCCTGATCTTCGTATTTGTGGTTTGTATTGGTAAAACGTTAATGCCCCTAATATATTCGTGTTCTGTGTAATTAGTAAAGTGGAAATATACCACTTTCCACGATTTTTTTTTAATTTTCAGAAAAGCCCCTATTTTATACAATTACCATAATTTTTGAATGGATTAATATTTTTTAAATAAATAGTTTTAAAAAACAAATAAAAAACTATATTAACTTTTTTTTTGCGCATTATGTTGCACACTAGCAAGTAGCAATTTTTTACAATATGGTACCCGGCATGAAATGTTTACTGTAATCTTGTTGATGTTGGCCGCAAAATTCCAAGTGGTTTTAGAGTTATTAAAATTTTCCTGCCATTGTATAGCACCAGTAAGAATTTTTAAAGAGACAATTATGTAAAGTAATTGTCTTTTGCGCTAACATATGTGGTTTATCTGTTGGTGGAGAAGAATTACTATTACTGTTTATTTCTCTGTGCTGTGAAAGGCATGTGTATAATGTGTTTGAGTATAAAAATTATAAAAATATACTTTACTAATGCATACTCAATGACTTTATTGTTTTTAAAACAATCCATATATGAAATAAACAACAACTGAAAACAACCAGGAAGAATTAGCCACAAACTCAATAGCGGGTGGGAAAGTTCTCGTCCAAAGAGAGTCAAGCTCTGTGACACTACAGTAGCGCCATATTGAACTGAATTTAAGGAAAGATTTTGAAAGGCCATCTCTTCATCACACCGTTTTTTTTTTTACCGGGACAAAAACATGGGGTTTTCAATTAGTTTCATTATATTACTCAGCATACCAAGAAGACCAAAGCACAACATTTCAGCTTAATATTTTTGCATGGTTTTCTGCTTAAATTCTTGGGATATATACATTTCATTCAAAGGAACACAATCTGTTACAGGTGTGTTATTACACATTTATACACCAGAAGAATTATTTTATACCTTTTATCAACATATAAGATTGTAAACAATATTACATAATGTACAACTTATCAGAGCATAGTCTGAGTTAGCACTATGAATGTAAACATTTTTTTATATTAAAAAAGCCTGATATACTAGATGTCTCTATAAACTGGGTGAGAGGCACTATACCTGCTCAAAGACAAGCATTATGTATAGTGTAATAATCTTTTTCTTCAGACTTTGCATGCATGTTTCACTTTTAATTTCTTCATACCATGTCACCAAAACCTATTTCAGTCATTGGTTTGTTAAGGCAGATTACTCACTTGTGACATAAGCCCATAGTTCAAAGTATCTAAGGATATAGTTCTGCTGCACCCAGTTTGGCCCACAAACTAACCTTTGTGGAAAGATTTTCATCATAATCACCTTAAATGGCATAATAGAAGAGGAGGTTAGGTTCTTCATCAATTATATTGTTCAATTATTATATTTGTGAAAATTGCCAATGTTCAAACTATGAAGGGATGACTTCATTTGAATATACAGGTTGAGTATAAAAGAATACCCCAACTTTTAAGGTCTTTAATATAAAAACCAAACAACCTACACCTTCATTGACCAATCAAATGAACCGTGGAACCGTGAAGTTTGTTTACCATACATTCATAAATGTTCAATGTGACCACCATGACATCTACGCGATAATCAAACTTGTTCCACGCTCTTGTCAGCATGTCCGGTGTTACAGGTTGGATGGCGTTCGTAAATGATGATACCAGCCAGGTACATTAAGTATAGGTTGGAATATTTCATTGCTTTACATTTGCTTTTCACATCTAAAAGCAAACTTCCTTGCATAATAACAGAGGACAGCAAGGACTGTGATACAGGCCACAGGTGACTCATCGTTCTGTTGTGAAAACTGGAAATAAATCAATTATTGGCTGCTGGCATCGCTCACGTTACATTACGTTGCATGATTGTAAAAACTGGTTAAGGCTTTTCTAAAATTGCCACTTAAACCATAAAAAAATTATGATCTTAGTTTAAACAAACCTGAATTTTTACTTGAGTTCCAAGACTAGATACTGCAATTAATATTGTCATAACTTTGAACATTTTCAACTATTC
Source organism: Clitarchus hookeri (assembly GCA_002778355.1). NCBI lineage: Eukaryota > Metazoa > Arthropoda > Insecta > Phasmatodea > Phasmatidae > Clitarchus > Clitarchus hookeri. Next base: position 22,073 of record NQII01004696.1, on the reverse strand, counting down.
ACATTTTGGTTTAAAATTTATATTTTCTGGAACAATTTAAGAACATTTATAGCCTACTTGGCTTTTTTATTGTCTCTACTACTAATGTTCACACATCTTGACAGCATTTCAACTCATTTACAAAACTTCCACAAACAAACTGTCTGCAAGTGAAAAATCAGCGATCGAGTGAAAGGGGGGTGAAAGGCATGATCAACAACGTGACCAGAACTAAGAATGATTACAAACATTATTTTGCTACCTGTCACATGCAATATTTATTAGTTTAGGCTGACCAGAAAACCAAAGTGGAGTCAATGGCTACATTGTACGAAACACACCAACTTGAGCCACAAAAGGCCATCTTTAAGACAACAGAAAACGGTGTATAATAGAATCCTTGTACCATGGTTGAGAAAACTGTCTACAAAACAAATCCACGTATACCTGCAACTGTGGTTCAAGAAGCTACCATTTGTATTCTTATAATATCAGTTTTCTAACAAAAATGTTGTAACATTTTCACAGGGCTTCTAATAAAATTTTTTTACATGATGTCTAAAGTCAATGACATTATTCTTCTAAACCTGCTCCATCTCTTGTAATTTTTTCCTTATAATTTTACCCAGATATACACTGGTGGAAAATAAAAAATTAACACCACTAAAGCGGTGATGTAGAAACACCATATGTGCATGGAGCACTAATAGAGGGCAGTACATGCAATGATTAACCTTTGTTATATCGCTTGGTTTAGGATATATAACAGATAGGTTAAGATAAGGAAATTGGGTTAAGTTTAGAATAAAAGAGTTAATACAATAAATACTAATAGAGACTTTACTTTATACTTGTTGAATAAGTGATACATCGAGTTAAATGGTATTATAGACTTGTCCAACGGTAGAGGTAGAGGGATGGACAGAGGAAAGTGGTTAGGAGGAAGATTACATTGATAGAAGGAGCTCACCCTTAGCCTCGTCCCCTGGAGTCGGTTGACGGACACCGCCCTCTGGTGTCGCTGTGGTCTGGTAGGAAGTTCGGCGAAGACAGCCCCTCTCTAGGTCGCAGACAACTATATTACTCTTCTCGCCCTCCCACGTGTGTATCGACGTACTTCACTCTGATTGGTTCCCGTTGAGTGTCGGAGGCGGGTTTGTTCTAATTACCCCAAATGCCATTAGATCAGCAGGCCACGCGTCCTGTGCGCATTTCCATGCCGGTTGCCGCAATCACTCTCCGTGTGGTGTTTGCACTTCTGTGCCCTCCTTGCGTAATCGTTGTTGCAATCCTCGAAGCGCGTCTCTGGCCTCTTTACTACTTCTGCTTAGCTAGCATTGCTCAACGGGGCCAAGCGTAACACCTTGCTGTGGACAGAGTAGGAACTGTGTAATATGTATAACACAGATAAGCCCAATACAACAATAGTTGACTCAGTGAAACAGTAGTCGTTTCAAGCATCGACCTGTGCATAGTAAGCATTGTAGACATGCCACAACTGCATAGGCGACCACACTTCACGCAGTTAACGGACTTTGAACGAGGTCATATTGTGGGCCTGAAGGAGGCTGAATGGTCCTTCCGAAGAATTGTACGCATAGAACATTAAGTGTCTGCTGTGCATCATTGGTGGTGACGGTGGTCCAACGATGGTGCACATGCTCGACAAGCTGGTTCTGGGCGGCAGTGGCATACTGATTTCCGCCTGGACCGCCACATCAGATGAACAGCCATTGCTGATTGCACGGTGACTGCCACACAGATTAGGGCCACTGTTGCACCCAGGGTGTCAGTTAGGAACATCACCAACCATTTGCTGGACGCTGGGCTATGATCAAGGGTGCCGCTCGTCAGACTTCNGAGTTGTGTTTAGTAATGAGAGCAGATTCTGCGTTGGTGCCAGTGACGGTAGTTTGCGAGTACAGAGTCAACCAGGAGAGTGGAAACCACCAGATTGTATACGGCAGCAACATACAGGACCAACTCCTGGCATCATGGTCTGGGGAGAAATAGCCTACAATGACTGTACGCCTCTTGTGTTTGTTGAGTGAACAGTGAACGCTACATCCAGAACATCATCTAGCCCATTTTGCTGCCATTCCTACAATGCCAAGGAGATGAGATATCTTCTTCCAGCAGGACAATGCCTGTGTACACATGTTTCGTGTTACCCAATGTGCTCTCGAAGGTGTTCATCAACTCCCCTGGCCAGCATGATCACCCAACCTGTCCCCCATTGAACATGTGTGGGACATGATGGGCCAGCGTTTGGTGTGGTCTGAAATACCGGCAACAAACCTCCATCAATTGCAACAACAGGTGGAATTAGTGTTGAACACTATTCCCCAAGATGACATCCAACACCTTCATGATTGTCTCTGTACACGACTGCAGGGCTGCATCGTTGCTAAAGGAGGCTACACAAGATACTGACGTTGTTGTCCAAGACAATCTGTAGCCTCTGTCCATAGATGTTATGACCATGTGATCATTATCATATACAGTGTACGACCTGTATAATTATTTAATAAAACTTTCATTCATGTGGGACTATTGCGTCCGGGTGTTCATTTTCCATTTTCCACTAGTGAATATTTCTATAGCTCAGTATGTTCTGTTTTGGGTTACAATGACTAGACTTATGAATTTTGTAATTTTTTATGTAAAACAATGCTTTTAACAAGTACCCTCCACACTGTTAGACATGTATGTTTCCTCAATAATTTATAGTATACTAATATGCAAAAATGAAGGATGACGTGGGGAAAACATAACTGTGAAACAAATAGGCAGCACCAACAGAAAGACCAATCAGGAGATTGCCCAGTGTCCATTATGGTGGGACATGCACATATAAGCAACAAGTACTGTGGGCATTTGCAAAGGGTATAAAACATGAAAATGGTGAATGCTCAGCATTGCAATGGAAGCTATTGCCCAGCATACATGGGGTTGAACAACATTAGTTGCTGTTTGATGTCTGATACTGCCAACAGACACTCCCACATACAACACCTAGACAACTTTACCAAAGGTCAAATCACTAAAAAGTTGGAAGAAGGTCAAAGTGAGGCTGGTGTGGCAGAGAAGGTTGGAATTGCACACAGCATTGTATCAGGAGCCTGGACAGCATTTCAAATGACAGGAACACCCGTACAAAGCTTTAGTAGTAACCATCGTCTATGAGCAACCACTGAGACATAAGACTAGTATATTGTCCTACAGACAAAAAAAGATTGATGTCAAACAGCTGGTGAAATTGCAAGACACATGCAAAGCATTACTGGACCCCAATATCGTGTTTTACAATAGCCAGGAGACTGCAGACAGGTGGTATGTCCACTCTACAATCAGTACAGTGTGTGCCATTTATGCTTATTCATCGGAAATAGAATTTGTTGTGGTGGCAGGAACACAAATACTGGTGATCTCAGCTTAAGTGCTCTTTACAGATGAAAGCCAATTTAGTCTCACTAGCGACTCCGAATATTTATATATTTGGTGAGAGTGGGGAACATGCAATCATGTCTCCAAAATCGTTGAAAGTCACTAAATTGCAGGTGGTGGAGTTCTCATTTTGAAGGCATTAAACTTGGTGGTCGTACAGGGCTCCGCATCTTTCAAGGGAGTTCAGTTACTGATGACCGCTATTGTACCGAGGTTCTACTTCCTCACATGCGTCTTTTACAGGGTGCTGTCGGCCTTGAATTCCTCTTTATGGACAATGCTACACTTCATCATAGAGTGCCTGTCACTGAGCTGTTGAAGAGTGAAAATATTCCTTGCACCAATTGGTCCATGTGGTTCCTGGACCTTAATCCAATCATGTGGTTCCTGGATCTTAATCCAATCGAACACTTGTGGGATGTTATTGGGATATGCCTGGTAGCACAGTACCAGTCACCAGTAATGACTCCACAGCTGTGATCAGCACTACAAGAGGAATGGGGCACGATTCCTCAATTGCTCGTTGACAACCTCGTACTGAGCATGAACAGACAGTATATTTCCTGCATTGCAGTCGGGGGTGATCATATCCCCTACTGAGGACTACATTTTTCTTGCCTGCCGCCTGTCCAATTAATGTTTCTGTCTTCTGCCCTGCTATGCTCGAAACCCACTTTTGAATAAAGGTATTTTGCATCCATTGAATTCCATTGTCAGTGTTGTTCATCTTTCCCATACTCTTACATATTAATGATGTTATGGTATGCTTCATACCTATTCTAAACATTGCTGTGCAATGTTATATGGGAAAACCTGTCCCATTGTCAATTTTTGCACACCAGTATAAATACCTGAACAGGTACAAAAAGATACATACAAAGGTTGTCATATTATACGAGCAGTCATTGTGGACTGCACAGCAACTGGAGAACAGATCAGAGATAGTGTCGCACCAGGTGTATCAGCTAGTACCATCTGCAACAGTTTCCTTGAAGATGGGCTACAAGACAGGTGTCACTAAGCTGACTCCCACTCATACTTCAGTATCATATAGCTCATATCCAGAGATGTTAAGAAATTAATCCCTGGAAGGATTGAAAATGAGGCACTGTGTTCAGTGATAAGAACAGATTATACCTTGGTGCCCATGATGGTCATTAGCATGTGTGGCACCAACCAGGTGTGCAACACTTTTCACAGTGTACACAGCAGTGACACATAACTGTTACCTATAATCATGGCATGGGGAACCATAACCAACAATGTCTGTCTGCCTCTTGTGTTTGTAATGGGTACATCTAGCACATTATCCAACTCATTCTTCTGCCATTGTGAAACAACAGGGAGATGTTCTATTCCAACTGGACAATGCCTGCCTGTGTACTTTCTAATAGTCGGTTGTATCAATGAAATTCATTGCTTCATCCAAGGTCTTTTTTGAACTTGATCTCAGACAGTCACAAAAAACTGTTGCACCATTCAAGTTAAGTGTATGACTGGAGCTCCAGCTGCACATTATTAGGAATTGCCAAAGATGGTGTATCTAAAGCACTGTTAAATATATCTATCAGAAATAAAGTTTTTTATTTTTAAATTGTTTGAGAATGGATTTTTATTGTTGAATGCAGTTATACAAAATAAACTGGGGTATATAAAACATGACCTTCAAAATGTCATTTATTTATTGAAGATTACTGTATTTTATAATTAGGTAAATTTTTTATATTAATTATGTACTTGCTGAAATAATCTAATGGTATATTTATTAATGCATCGATACAGTCCATGAAGTAGATAACAAAGTTGAAGAGTACTGTGTTCAATTATATACTATACAATCACAAGTTCCCAAGATAAACATTATTGAAACAAAAACACTATGATGGTAATGTTGGCCAACAAATATTTATATGCAGAACACGATATCATCTTAATCCACATGTGCCCAATTCATTGATTATACGTTTTCACAGGTACTTGCTGATTTTGATGACAGGTCACCAAGAAGATAAAAAGTTTAACTTTTAATTTTTGTTACATTCTCTGTGTGTGTGGGTGCATGCATACATGTGTGGATTTGTGCACGTGCATGTGTGTTTCTGTGTGTGTGCTGAATTATATCCTATTTCAGTAAACAATTCCAGTCACCTTTAAATGTATACACCAAGACATAACAGGTAATAACAAAATTATTCAGACACTTGATATTTAATACTGTCATATGTGCATATAATACTGTCATAAGTTTGACGCGTGGCGGGTACAGAGGACAGGAATTGCGCTGTATTCACACCCTGAGAAATAATCACCGAGGAAGTCCTGACGTATAAAAACTTTCGGGGATGTACCGCAGACGAAGGAAAAAGGGAAAGTCCCGAAAATTAGCTGATATAAGCCCTCGGCGAAGGAAACAGGGTAACCCCCTGGACGAGATACTGCCGACACAGCTGCCGGGAACCCCCGAGACACTTGCTACACCCTGCCCTCCACCCCTAGTTTGAGCGCGAGAGCAGCTGAGGAGACACAAAATCCTATACAAAAAAACGTGCGAAGGAAATGAGGGAACCTCCGGTTTCTCTAGACACAATCTGCTGACAGCCAAGTTGAATATATCTAGAGGCGGGTTAAATTCAGGAGCAGCCAAGACAAGCGGTCATTCAATGGTCGTCGGGCAGTTGTGAGCATTCAGTTGTCGTCGGTCGTGAGCAGTCAGTCGTGGACCGAGAAGGCAGTTAGGCGAGAGGCAGTCATATCAACGGGCCGGAGTTCGGACCCGGCCCAAGCAGTAATGTACAATCAGTTGTTCGCAGTCAGTTGTTCGGGAGCAATTATCGCCAGCTGAGACGGGAGTAGTTCAGCGGTTCAGCCGCGAGACGAGATAGAAGCAGCCGAAACGGGAGAAGCAGACACGGGAGTAATCCGTCGTGTGACAAGAACAGTGCCAGGAACTTATGGGTAAATTCCCGAAACGAGTGGTAGCCCCAGTCCGAGTGGCGCCATTCCCCGAGAGACGTAGTCAGGCGCCTGATGGCGACGTCAGTCAGTGAGTCCATAGTAACGTCACCAAGGAGAGAACCCAGGAACAGCCGAAACTTCATGTGTAAATTTCCGAGACAAACCGAGTAGAAGTGCCGAGAACTTACGAGTTCATTTCCGAAACGTAGTGGCAGTTTCCGTGGTTAGGAATGCAGACAGAAACGCAATGGCCGGAAGAAAGACGAGGAGGAAGCAGTCTCCAACCAGAAAGGCCAGCCGAGATCGCAAGGAAAGTGCAAGTCACGGGAGAACCCTAATCCCGGGCTTCATTGAGAGACCGTCAAAGCCGCAGGAAACAGCCAACTTCGTACAGCACGTCAACGAGAGCCAGTCCGAGGGCCTGAACCAGGGCCACCCAACTCACCAGGCCTTGCTACCAACAAAGACAACTCACCAAAAGCCGCAGTCAGAGATAAGAAGAGAAACGTCTCCCTTCAACAAACTTTCCCCGACGCATAGTATTCAGCCCACCAGCCCGTCAGGCAAACGACTAGAGGGGGGCTCGGTTTCGCCAGTGTGTGTAATAACTATGTGACCTTCTGATAAATAAAATCCTGGTGTGTTAAATAACGGAGATTACGAGTATTTGTTTACCCCTAAAGCAACATTGTCAGGTGCCCTTAGTCTGCTCCTAAATATTTTAACTATTATGAACTACTGGCCACCCCCTGTATAACTAAGGTGGTCGAGTAGCGACAAGTTAATATGTCATATGGTGATTTACATTTTGTAAGCCCAAGTAAACATATCTTATATTTCATTAACAATTTGTGAAAATTGGTGAAGGCGTGCTAAAAAATATAAAAATATGAGAATAGGCAGTTTCTAATGCAAAAGATTTATTTGGACACTGTTTCTCATTAAGCTCTGTTCTGTCCTGGAGGACAGTATTTTTAAAGGTATAGAGTTCCAGTAACGTCCAGGAGTTGACTGTACTTTTATTGAAACAAAGGTATGGAGGTGGAAGGCAAAGGAGACAATATTTATACAAAACCAGTTAGTGGTATGGTATCACGAGAATAGAGGATAGAGCTGAAACAACACACTGGCCATCCCAAAGTCCTCACAGACAGAGAAGAATCAATGATTGTGAAACAAAAATAATCCCAGGATGAGTAATCCTAAGTTTGTTAATGAAGTTAAATCAACCACTGGTAAGAGATAACAATTAAGAGGACACTAAAAAAATCTGTCTACAATGGTGGGGTCGCATAAAAGAAGTGAAAGAAACAGATGTTAACAATTTCAGTTCGCAAAGGAGTATCATAATAAAGAACTTTGGTTGGAAAAAATTATTTTGGCAGATGAGAGCAAATTCAAGTTGCATGATTCAGATGGTAGGCGAATAGTCTGGAGAAAACCTAACCAAGAAATGGCAACCAACAATTTGAGGACTGTGAAACACAGCGGTGAGGCTGTATGTCAGCTTCTAGTGTGGGTGAGTTGTTCATTGAGGACCCCTTAAAAAAAGAAGGCTACCTGAATCTTCTTCACCAAAATTTATGAAAAAGTGCAGANAAAAAAAAAAAAAAAAAAAAAACAACCCCAAACATACCTCCCCTTCTGGGGTACCTCAAGGAGGAACTATATCACATTTGTTATTTAACGTGTTTATAAATTATTTGTTGATGCACTTGAACACTCGCATGCACTTCTATATGCTGATGATTTAAAAATTTATCATACCATAAAAAGAATAAGTGACTCTTTTTCACTCCAAAACGACATACAAGCTGTTTCAAAATGGTGTATATTAAATAGTATGAAATTGAACAAAGAAAAAATTCGAATAATTACTTTTTCTACGATAACACATGACTTTAAATGATACACCACTAAAAAGATCTGAATATGTAAGAGACCTCGGAATATTATTAGATTCTAAGTTGTACTTTCATCATCATGTTGATAATTTAATTACAAATGCTAACAAAATTATAGGTCTTGTTAAATATTTAACCTATACAGCAACCATTCCTGACGCAATAGAATTTCTCTATTATACTCTCATAAGATCTAAATTAGAACACAGCTCTGCAGTATGGAACTCAATAACTACAACTGACTCTAAATGAATTGAAAAAATTTAAGAAAGAATTTTTTAATACATTCACACCAGATATTCAAAAGATGCTGGAAATTTTAATTATAAGCACATCATCAACAATTTCAATACACATACATTATATTTTAAGAGAAAAGTGAGTGATGCAGTGTTTTTGATGAACTGTTTTTGAGTAACTACAATAGCATGGAAATATTACATAAAGTTGGACTTAAAGATTTTCAGTATTATCATAGATCTATATGCTTCTTTACAACAAATCATAAAACATTTGATTTAACAAAACAATGTACTAACAACTGTAATGAGTGTCTGATAGAATCTGATCCCTTTATTCATAGATAAATTTCAATTAAACACATTCTGTATAAGTGACAAGGATTTTATCCATAAAATCACATTAATTGGTTACATGTAAAAATAATTTACCCAATTATTTGAATCTATGTAAGTTTTATACAACCATTATTTATTTCTAATCAATATAATTATGGTGTTCACTGTCTATATTTTTTTAGTTTTTGTTTATAAAAATATTAGCTTTTTTGTATAATTCTTAGTTGTTTTGTACATATGTGTACTTTTAGTTTTTATGATTTGTTTGTGTTTGTAATGTCTTGTCTGGTAATTGTGTTTCTTTTGTGTAGTTGATATATGTTTCAGTGCCTCCTATTAAAGGTTTTTATTATTGGTTGGCACTTTAATGGCAAATAAATAAAAAATAAAAATTTGTTGTAGACGGCGATTGGCGCTTGCAGAATAAGGATGTGATTAACAACTGCCCTTGCTTGCCTCTCGTTTTTAAGCGTTTTCAACCTATTGGCAGTTGAATATTAGGGGTAAATTGTATGCCCCCAAGTTTGGACATCTGCTCAGTATGCGGTAAGTCATTTTACGGGAAACCAAAGTTTATTAAGTTTTCGGGAAGTTGTGGCACTCGTTTGCATGTTCAATGTGTGTCGATAAATAGGTCAACTCAAAGAGAGAATTACGAGTGCAAAAACTGCAGTGATGAAATAACTATGTTCAACACAAAAATAAAACCAGCATTTATGCATTCTCGTGTATTAATATTTTAATTAAAATGTACCCACATACGTGGCAGAGTCGTTACACTTTGCAACAAGTAGTTTTGTGCTAAATGGGAATGTAAACAAAGTAAAAGTGTACTGTTGGCCTCAATGTAGCCTGTACAGCCAGAGGATTCAATTCGGCAAATGATACAAGATACACAATCATAAATTGGTATTTGATGATATTTGAAACTTTTAAAACAGATCTGTTTCGTAATTTAATTTCGAAAAACTGCACCGTACAGAACATCATTATTTATCACTCGCTAAACAAAAGAATATTTTTTCCTTAAGACTTGCTGAACGTGTGTTGGCTAATCTGACGGTATTTAAACACAACAATTCAAAGCTTTCTTGCTGTGATGCATCCTTTTTTTTTTTGCAAGCTAATAATGTTAATGTGACATGGAAAAATGTTTCAATATTGCAAAGGCTTCGCTATATCAACAATAACGCACAACCTAAAATAAATTTGGCAGGTCCGAGGCTGAAACTTAAATGGGAATTCATTGTAGAAGGGTAAATGATAAATTTTCGTCTTCGCAACTCTGCACTAGGCTTTAAGCTACTGCCTAACTGTGTAGCGCCATCACAAGTGCGTATTTTCTTTTCTTTTAGCATAGAATATATTTAGTTGGGAACCATGAGAAGTTTTAAACATGTCATAAGTGTGGAATAATTTCAAGGTTGACATTAACAATGTCAAATATGCAATTCGCAATCACTGTGGCACACGAATCTCGCGAGGTGTGTCAAAAAGCACTAACCTCCAAAAACATGTTAACATGCAACACAAACACATCGTCGTGAAAAAACTTTGTTTATCCCCAGTGTTAGAAAATTTTTTTAATAAAGGCGAAAGACTCAATTTTGGCAAAAATCTTGAGACAAAATAAATAAGATGGTTGCTCACTTCTTCTCAAAACCCTTAAACAATGTTGAGCAGTGAATGTGCAAGTTTAGTGTCAGCTAGTACAAGAACCAGTATCAGAACCAAGAACCGAATTGAGGAACCGGAACCGGAAAATTGTGGAACCGTCTCATCACAAATTATACCGGAATTATCAAAAAGGAGACTACTTATCATTACTTTTTAGCATTTAATGCCTTTGATTGGAGTCCTGTAGACAATATGCAAGATGTAAATCAAATGGTGGATTACTTTTCAAGTAATTATCAATTGTTAATTAACCACTTTATCCCCAAGGTGAAAATTATTAAAAATAAATACCTAATAGTTTTCTAAAGATCTTCTCAGACTTTTAAAAATTCAACACTACGAACACAGGAACCACAAAAATAACGACTCTTCCAAGCACCACCAATCAGACTACCTTCCCTCCTATAAGTGCGCTTGGAAGAGTGTCAGAATCATATATATACTCCCTGTTTTCCATCTCAGCTAAGTATACTGTGATTGTTCTTCCAGTGTCTCACTTGGAGAAGGGCACATATTTCAGGACCCAAAAACGTTGTAAAGACATTTAATTATTTTTGTGTTATTTTTGTGTAGTTATTTTTGTGGTTCCTGCGTTGTTCGTAATGTTAAAATATTTGGTTTTATAACCTGACAAAGAATACTTTTTTCTGACTTGTGTTTCATTGTGGTTTTCCTTTTTTTTGTGTGTGTGTTTTTAGTTTTTATTGTTCAGCTATGTCCACTGACATTTTTCTTCGCACTGTTTTTTTTCCCACTTGTGTGGTGTTCTTCATTTTCGTCGTCGTGTATTCCTTTCTATTGGTTAATTTTTGTAATCTTTCCTGTTTTGTAATAATAATTTGTTTGTCTGTCTTTATGTCATTTTTAATTATCTACATATTTGTTTTCTAATTATCTGTCTGTGGTGTTGTAAATTTTTTTTTTTTCATTTTTGTCTTGCTGAGTTTTGGGGGTGTGTGTGTGTGTGTATGTGATTTTTATTTAGTCTCATGGTCGGCAATGGACACAGTCCAATCACACCATCATATTAACATGAACTCACCATTGCCATTAAACTTTAAAGATAAAGACACAGAAGTGATTTCAAAAGCCTTTCTTTCTTTTGGAAAGTAGGCTAAAAACAAATATTCCCCATCTACCAAGTTTATTTAGCATAGAAAAAGAACATGAGTAGGCGACGGCCTATGCATCGTCTTTTGTACTCAACAGACAACACAAAATAAAAAAATGTAATCATTAACAATGAGATACATTTGCAACAGTGCAACATAAAAATTTATATATATATAAAATAAATATTTACTGTACAAATAGTGTACCATACCACAATTTAATTTTATTACAGTTTACATGTAACCTATTTCTTACTAGCCGTTGCCAACACAGCACAGTTCTCATTTTTAATTCATGCAGATTATGCATTACTAGTGAACTGGCCCGGCTTCACCCGGTAACAATTTAGTTTTTACAGCGATACTTTGAAAGACAAAAATGGTTACTGTGGGTCATCCTTAAAAGATAAACATATGCTATCATGGACTTTTCTGTAGACCTTTCTGAGAGCTACAATTCTGTAGTACATTAATTAGATGTATCTCTTATGGTTTAGTCAGCGCAAGCCATGTAAGCACCCTAAAAGCGGTTTTTTACGACTTGATTACAAATAGTTACACATTTCTCTACTATCCTTACATTAAATATTTTATACACCAAAACCTTTCTCAAGAAATTTTCTAAAAGATGTTGGAAATCACATCAAAATTCATCAAGTAGCTTAGAAGTACTAAGCGAATACACAGACAGACGTGGATAAGCAACTTTGTTTTATACTATTTACAGATTTGTTATAATTTATCAGACTGTCCACTGAAACTATAAAATGAACTTCCTGGAGATTACCAGCATTTTCCTTGGCAATACCTGTGTAAAATGAATCTGCTTATGAGGCACAAAACATCTGGTCAGACATTTATTTACACAAAGCAATGATGATCCCCAGGTATCAGAAAACGAATAATGCTCCCCCATATGCTTGCTTTGACAACAAGAAATGAGAACGATTTAATATCTTGTGTTCAGTAACAAACCTTGTGAAATAGTAGGAGTTTATGAAGTAATTTTGTAATGTTGCGGTTTTTCAGGTTTTTATTTTAATAATGTCTTTTGGTATAGGATTATTTGGTTGTAGTGGCGAGACATTAATATAATTTCCAGAGTAAGATTTGGTGGGTTATCATTTAAGCAGAGTGTTTAAGCAGAGTGCAGTTTATATTTGGTAACTTCACAAGTTTTTTGGTGTAGAGGTCAGTTGGAGGTTATGTTCAAAGGCCCTTGGAAGGTAGTAAGTATTGCATTTTGTCGGTCACATGAATTTAAAGAAAAGTATCCTGATTGGCTCCCGTCTTGCCATTGCTGGTTGGATGAGTAGGGCGGCGTGGTCAGCTAATAGCCAATCAGAGTGCAGGTTAGAACAGGGTGACACTGAAGGTTGAGTCAAGCGCATTCCTCTTCCACAAATGCCGCCACTGCCGCGAGAATGAACGAGTGTGTGCTGAGGGGCCATAACCCCACAAGTAAAAATTATACATTGAGTGGAAAGTTTACAGTGAGTGGGTAGCACCCATGGCTTACCATCTACAACTTTTTCGGATTGAACAGTTTTTCTACTAAATTATTTTCCACCCACGTATGTAGCCATTAATGTGTAGGCAGGCCCCTGTTTGCCTCATTCGTAAATTTAGATGCAAGCAGTTCATCTGTAATTGCTGCAAGATGTTTTAAGCTTCAACATTGATAGGAAATTGAATAGTATTGATGTTTGTTTGAGAATATGAGTGGGTCAATAAAAAAAAAATGAAAACAGAATTTTGGCATTCTAATTCAAAATAACTGTTACTATCCTCCATTTGCACAAATTGCTGAACTAGCTGGTGCAACATTATTACTCCTAGCTGTGCTATAGTTTGGAAATGTCATTCAAAAATAGGGTTAATGTTAGTAAACATAAAATAACCGAAATGTTACAATTTTACATGTGATTAATACAAAAAAGTGTAGTGGGAGTTATAAACCAAAGTTATGCAAACTTTTAAAAATCAAGTTTAAAGCATGTACTATATACACCACACCAAATGAATACAATTTATTGTGTGATTAAATTACATAGGAATCCTTTGCTTCTTTTCTTTATCATGGAAAGCCGTCTGCCAAACACTAAAGTGGACTTGCATCAGCAGCCAAAGTACACTATTATACAGCTGCAATAACGCACGCTTTTTAACACAATTCTTTACTAAAATGTCCTCAGTATACAACTAGGCCAGCAGAGCCGGTCAAGCTCAGGCATTCCTACTCCACCTTCATTTGTTCTCTGCTGCAATAAAGCAACAATTTACAACACCAACCCCTCTGCCGTCCTAGCTCTTCACAGCAGGGGACTCATGCCCCCCTCGTTCTCATACTTCCTCCTTCCTCTTGGTGCGGCACTGACACTGTTGTCAGTATTGTGCCATCAAATTCTTACTTTTAAAAGCAAAGCAGATCTTCATATGATGCCATTTCTCAACTTCAAAAGCCGATTTCATAGATCAAATTAAAAAATCATGCTGTTCTGAAAAATTCCCACAAATTTCCCCACAGCATTTCAAATCCTGTACATTTCCCACTTTTTGAATACTTCCTGATCGCTAGACACCCGGTTTATAGATAATATATTAGTGAAAGTTTCATGTAATCAAAAATAGAATACCTTAATTTTAATAACGATATTAAATGTTTGTGATACAATTAAAAAAAGACAAAAATGATGATTTTTCAAAGGTGTATTAAAAAAAAAGTGATGAAAATATCATGAATGGACAATAATTATAGTTTACATAAAATTCTTTTTGCCAAAGACTTATTGCAATGGCGCTCACACATTCCACAGCTGAATTGCATCCTAGCAAAGCAAAACCAAAACCTATCAAATTTGTCATATTCTTAACCAAAATGTTTTCAATTTTTAAACTAATTAGCAAGTCATTCCATTTAACACTAGTACTTTAGTTGTCCACTTTCTCCTTAAAGGTTTCTAATTTACTTGTCCAATACTACTGTACGCATGAAAATTCATCAAACAATTCATTTTTCTTTATAAAAAAAATTGGTACAACAGTTTTTATAAAAGCAAAAGTTTTGTACATGGAATACTTCTTCAACTTGTCTTGCACGAGCCAGTCTATAAACTGAAGTGGTGTACGAAAACGTATACACCATTCCTCAATATATAGTCTATATGCAGTACCTTCAAACTTTTTGAATCAAACCTTTGATAAAGTGACCCTATGTATGCCATGTTCGGCTCTTTCCTAATTATTTCATGTATCACATCTTGTTTTTACTTCTGTTAACATAAAAGTATTTTAGTTTTGATAAAATTTGACTTTTATTTATAATTAATATAAATAAAAACAGAGAGAAAATAGTTGTGTTGGCAATGCCTAGTAACAAATAGTTCAAATGCAAAATATGACAAAATTGATTACGCACAAATATGGTGCGCTGTTCTTTTGGTACAAGTTTTTTAGACTTAGTTAAGCATTGTTTGCATAAGGCAGAAGAATAGCCCAAAATAGAACTTAAGCAGGGCTTCAGAAAAGATGGAAATAACCATGAATGGATTGTAATCAACTGTGATGTTACCAAAGTCATTGATATGTCTGTAAAATTTCTCAAAAGTTCTCTCTCTTCCTGATTCAAGTTGTTTTAACTGACCAATCACTGCAGATGTGAGAAATCTTTCAGACTTTCTGTTAATTATTTAGTTCAATCATTTGATTTCCTACTTCCACTATAGTCATACATCTGCCTTTCCATTATACTTTCAGCTGGCTAGCAAAGAAATACAAAATGATACAGAGACAATGGATATTAAAAGAAGTTTTTAAGAATGAAAGGAGACTTGACAATAGAAAGGAAATAGGATTTAAGTGCATGAAAAATGTCTATAATTCTCTCTACAACTGGCAAAAGTGATAACCTTCTTGTTTTTGTGTAAGCTAAAATTGTCTTATATTCTGTAACTGTAAAATCACAAAATTATTTCAATGAGTTTACTTTTTACTTTGACACTGCAAATACAGAAATATTGGTATATTTTATTAAATATCATTTGGCACTTTATTGGTAACCAATCAGCACCTATCTGAATAGCACTGTGCAGGATAAGTGCAGCACATCCGATGCCAATCAAATTTATCTCTGTTTTTCCTTGCAATTTACAATACAAATTGTTATTTCGCATTCTCTTCTTCCCACCAAAATTAGTGTTGGTGTTATCCACTGAAATTGTTATAACTTTTTCACTAAGTTCACACTTCTCTAACATTTCTATAACATTGAAAAGCAGCAAATTATATGCTTCTCCACTTGAATTCCTTAGTTCCATAACTTATACCTTAACCCCTCTTTCTGGATTAAAGTATCAAACAAGAAGATGTACCAACTTTAAATCCAAGTGGTAAGATGTATCTACCATGGTTGAAATAAACCAAGATTACTTTAACTCCTTAATATTTTGCTGCAAAGCAAATGGTGCAATAATATTCATAATTACTGATCTACAATTCGTCTTTGAATATGTGACCTTGTAATTGAACAGCTTCTTCACAAAAGCAGTGGCACAGTCCATAGATTTGAAGCTGGTTATCTATTATGGTATTGTAAGCAAATGTAGCTTCTTGAGCAGCTAATATACTTTCCCTATCACAGACACTTTTCACAAATAAATAATTACTTATAAAGAACTTTGAACTTCTACTTTCAACATACATTTTATGTTTCTTTGTTTTAACATGGTTGGCAAAATCTTACCTCCCACCATGTCCAATATAAAATGTTGTTTTGCACACCATGCACCCTACTTTTTCACCTTGACCCTGGATAAATGGAAGTTCACTTCTTTAGTTAACATTAGGGACACCTGTTTTTTGCAAGGCGCAAAAGTGAAATTGAGAAACTGGCTTTAGTTATTTGAAGTTGCAAAATAAGCAAATACTTCACAGAAACACAAAATAATTGTGTATATTTGAGTAAGATGTCAGGTTGGACACACTGATGCACTGGCAGCCACGGTCATTAACAGGTGTTGTCGAATGGTAGACAGAGAATCATGATGGAGGCATTTATGCAATAAGCGAGCATGATGCACTTTTGTAAATCATGTATGTATACTGTATTATGAATGACATGTGGTGTTTGATTACAATCTTAAACATGGCACAATCGACAATGCACCTATTTGCATGTAGTGCAACCGACCACCGACGACTTCAAGATAACTGGGAAGTGTTAGATATTATAACAGTGTAATGGAACTAATGTGTTAAGTGTATCACGTACTTAAAGATATTATCTTCATAATGTCAGAAACCACAACATCAACGTCACTTAACCTCCACCCAAACTTAACCTCAAAGGTAATGTAAATGAAAAAACTGGGTCAGGTTCAAACGGCATTTCATGGTTTACCTGGGAGCAAGTAGTAATTACACAGAGGTACCAGATGATGCCATCGCAGCTGTGAAGAAGAAAATCTCCAAACAGAAGGAAATGTTATTGTTTAATGATGCCGGAGAAGATGCTATAGATCTCGCTTCAACATCAGGCTTGTCAGACGAAGAATTAGATTATTACAACAAACTCATCTAAGCTTTTGACAACTACATGGCCCCCAAAAGGAATGAAACGTACGAGCGGTATATTTTTAACCAGTGCTACCAGTAAGAAGGGGAGACGTTTGATCACTTTCATACGGAAGCCAAGAAGGCAATAAAAAACTGTGGATATGGTGACCACGCTGACAGTATGTTAAGAGATCGCATTATGGTGGGAATACGGTACAGCAAGCTACGAGAAGCCCTACTCAGAGTCAAAGATATAAAGCTAGACCAAGCTGTCTGTGATTGTAGAACAGCGGAACAGAGTAAAGTGCACAACAAAACACTTGAAGGAAAAAGCACAAGATAGTGTCTGTGGATGTAGTACATTCGGCCAGGTGGAAACCCTAGGTAAGTTCTGATATATACCAGAAAAACTACACCATTAAAAATAGGCCTAAACAGAGTGATAATGCATGTAATTTTAGTACCCATAAAGATTACCTTAGTTGAGTATGTGGGACGTGTGGCAGATCACATAAATATGGTATGTGACCTGCGTTTGGAAAAACGTGCTTGAAATGCCATGATAAAGGAAATTTTTCAAACAGTGTCTTAAGTCCAAGCAAAACCCACAAGTACATGCAGTGGTTTAAGACACTAGTGAAATGGATGACTCATTTTATTGTGATCACATCAAGGAGGAGATAGTAGTGGGGGCATTGCGAAATGAATGGAAGCAACCTATCAGTGTTAATGGGCATACAGTTTTATTCTAACTGGTGCTAAATTAGAACCATTGGGTATAGTACAGAGTGAGTATAAAAGAATAACCCAAATTTGAAGGTCTATAATATCAAAACCAAACAACCTACAACTTTCATTGACCAATCAAATGAACAGTGGAACCGTGAAGTTTGTTTACCATACATTCATAAATGTTCGACGTGACCACCATGAGCGGCCCGAACGACATCTACGTGATAATCAAACTCGTTACACGCTCTTGTCAGCATGTCCGGTGTTACAGTTTGGATGGCGTTCGTAACTGTCAGTTTGAGGTGGTGAGGGGGAAGCGAGCTTGCATTAGACACGTCAATGTGAAGGGGATGGTCTAATGTTTCCTTTATGTGCCCAGAATGAGGTAGACGATGCCTTCATGTATAAGCTGGTTTTTAGCGATGAAGCAACGTTCCATACAAAAGGTAAGGTGAACCGGCACAACGTGTGGATACGGAGTCATGAGCCTCCACCTGAAACCACCAAATACGAGCACACTTCCCTCAAAGTGAACGTGTTTTGCGCCGTATCCAAAGTCACTGTTTTCGGCCCTTTCTTTTTTTACTAGCCCACTGTTACTGGAATTCCTTATTTGGACATGATTACTGAGTGGTTGTTTCCTCAGTTGGAAAAGGCGGCAGGGGACTTCATTTTCCAGCAGGATGGTGCGCCACCCCATTGGCACCTAGCTGTTCGTGGATACCTGAACGAGACGTTGCCGCAACGCTGGATTGGTCAAGGAGCATCTGGTGACCAGGCTCATCATCACTGGCCCCCAAGAAGCCCGGATCTTACGCCGTGCAATTTTTTCTATGGGGGTACATAAAGGATCAAGTGTTTCGTCCACCATTGCTGCTAACATTGACGACCTCAAAACGAGAATTATGGACGGCATTCAAACCGTAACATGGGACATGCTGACAAGAGTGTGGAATGAGTTTGATTATCGCGTAGATGTCATTCGGGCCGCTTGTGGTAGTCACATTTAACATTTATGATGATATGGTGAACAAACTTGACAGTTCCACGGTTCATTTGCTTGGTCAACCAAGATTGTAGTTTGTTTAGTTTTGATTTTATAGACTTTCAAAATGGGAGTATTCTTTTATACTCATAGTGTAGAATGTGTGTGTGTGTGTGTGTGTGTTTTGTGAGTGGAGCCAAACATCCACTACAATTCATTGTATTAAAAACAAACTCTTGTCCGATATTAGGTATTGAAGCATGCATTGAATTAGGAATGATACAGTAATTATTTCATCGCATAAAAGACACCACTGATTTGGGAACCCAAAGGGAGTTTGTAAAAGCTAATACGAATGTGTTCTTTGATCTAGGTAAATGTCTAGAACAGTGCATTAGAATTTATACAGTGCTAAGATAGTGCAAATGAAATGTGTAACATACATGTTAAAGATGAGTTTGTAGCAACTAGTGAGGATGTGTTTACAGGTTTTGGTAAATACCCAGGGCAGTGTGCTATTGTAACTGAGCCTAATGCTGAGCAGGTCATAAGGCCTACAATGCGTGTGGGGTGTTGCATTGTCCTGCTGGAATTGTCCACGTCCGTCAGAATGCACAATGAACATGAATGGGTGCAGGTGATCGGACAGGATGCTTACGTATCTGTCACCTATCAGAGTTGTATCTATACGTATCAGGGGTCCCATTTCACGCCAACTGTACACGCCCCATACCATGACAGAGTTTCCTCCAGCTTGAACAGTCCCCTGTTGACATGTAGGGTCCATGGATTCATGAGGATGTCTCCATACCCATACATGTCCATCCGCCAGATACAATTGGAAACGAGACTCATCAGACCAGGCAACGTGTTTCCAGTCATCACCAGTCCAATGGCGGTATTGGCGGACCCAGGCAAGGCGCAAAGCTTTGTGTCGTGCAGACAACAACGGTACACAAGTGGGCCTTCGGCTCCGAAAGCCCATATCAATGATGGTCCGTAGAATAGTTTGCACGCTGTCAATTGTTGATGCCTCAGTATTGAAATCGGCGCCAATTTGAGAAAGGGTTGCACGTCTGTCACGTTTAATGATTCTCATCAGTTGTCGTTTGTCCCGTTCGTTCACAATCTTTTTCCGGCCACAGCTATGTCGAAGATTTGATGTTTTACCGGATTACCGATATTCACGGTACACTAGTGAAATGGTTGTATGCAAAAATCCAAATTTTATCACTACCTCTGAGATGCTATGTCCCATCTCTCGTGCACAGACTATAACACCACGTTCAAACTCACTGAAATCTTGATAACCTGCCATTGTAACAGCAGTAACCGATCTAGCAACTTTGCCAGACGCTTGTTGTCTTATATAGGCGCTGCCGACCGTATCGCGTTACTCTGATTGGCTCCATACCTCTGTTATTTGCATACGCATGCCTATACCAGTTTTTTTGGCTCTCCAGTGTATATTACACATTTGTAAGCTTACAGCACATAAGTAGTATGGTTAATTTAACAACAAATGTTGACCTATGTCAATATGCTACACCTCATGGTTCTCGAGACATGGGTGTTTAATGTTCGAAACACATAATGTGTTATGGCTGCGATATAGATAACACTCACCACACATGACACGGTGCAGAGGTAGCACCAGAGGGACATTTGACAGACTATACACTTCTACTGAACATATATAGCTATCTGTCCATACGGCATGCAGTCACTTGTGTGCTTCGGATGTGAGTAAGTAAGTTTCATACTGCTACACGTTTGGTCATGGAGCGGTAGATGTGGACAGAATTGACAGACATGCTGTTAGTGTATGGGTGATGTGAAAGTAATGGACGAGCCGGCCAGTGTCTGTCCGCGAAACAATATCCAGGCAGGCACGTATTACACCACATCACATTTGAGTCAATTATGAGGCGACTGCGAGAAAATGGAACCATGCAGATAAGGATAGAGTATTGTGTGTGGTAATGGATGTGTTGCATGTTGTACGCACCCTTTAAGGGTGCTGGACAGATCATAATTAATAATAAGTATTTTATTTGTGCCATACACTGCACAACATTGACACAGTAAATTAAATGTCATTTCCTGGAAGTAAAGAAGTATTAGATTTCATATTTGCCATAGTTAACATTTAAGTACTTGTCAGATTCGCATGTTACTGTGTCGTACAAAATTTAATCACAGCAAAGAAATAATTAACAGCGAAAGTAAAAGCACTGAGCTACTTCAGGAAACCATTGTGATTACATAGGGGAAAGTATTTGTAGTTAGTAAAAATTTTTGATAAGCTAAAATGTGTAAAACCTAGACAATTTACAAATACTACAAATTATCTCAACATAATTACAAAGGTTTCCTGAAGTAGCTCAGTGCATTTACTTTCACTGTAATTTATGTTGCTGTGATTACGATAGTTTGTACTGTTAGTAGGAATACACAACAGTAACATGCAACTTTGACATGCGCTTACACGTAAACTACATCTAAACATGTCTTATTTGCAGGAAATGACTATTCATCTAATGTCTACATTTTGAACAGTGTTTGGTACAAATAAAGAATTACTATTTTATGAGAAGTACCCCTAAACCACTGGGTATGTGTCACAGCCAAACTTTCTGCGCATATGGCACGGTTTGAGGAGGAGGTGCTGGCATGTATTGAGGAGCTGCTGTCTACAATTACACATGAGGTGGCAAGTGATCTGGCCAGCGACCACAGCAGTGTGTGGAGTGTTTGGAATGAACAACTGCTACACCTATTTCACTACCGGAAGGTACAGGCATTACATGCAGATGACTATCACCATCGGACCAAATTCACGCTACAATATCTGAAAAAGTGTAACAGTATTCCTGGGTTTGCATCATGTATCCTGTACACAGATGAAGCGCTTTTCACATGTGATGGAATGTACTATGTTCATAACATGCATGTGTGGCCCGATGGCAATCTGCATGCCACCCACACGTCTGGTTGCCAGGTACGATTTTCTGTGAATGTGTGGTGCGGTCTAGTTGGTAATAGGTTACTTGGACCACACCAACTGACCGTAGATACTTGCGTGACATTTCTGCAGGAAACATTACCTGAATTGCTGGATGATGTCCCACTTGACATTCACCAACGTATG
>NQII01004695.1:131079-183502 GCA_002778355.1 Clitarchus hookeri | reverse complement strand
TCTCTCTTTCTCTTCCAGAACCCAGTTAAAGTCCACATCTTAAAGAATGCCTTGCCACTTGCCATGCTGTGTATCAACTGAAAGTTCTTGCCTGGTAGCAGCACACTATACTGGTGAGCATGCAATCATTTATTTTGTATTAATTATGCACTGACCGTAACATCAATGCTTGAAAAAATTAAAATGAATTAATTTATCATTTACTTATTGTGATATTACTGTTTCTTCTAGACATTTTCAGCTACTAACTATTTATTATATATAACATCTGTGTAAAGTTATCAGTAGCATTAAAACATTGCAATTGCCCATAAAGATGTTACCATGTAATTAAACAGTTTCAGCTGTGAGTTCCAACAACAAATCGGAGTTCACTCACTAAGGCGGGTATAGGGGACTGTGGTGTGGCAGTGTTTAGACTACTCCCCTACTATCAAGGCACACTGGGTTCAATTCCCTGTGGCTCACCTGAGTTTTTGCATGTGGGAAACATGGCAGACATTGCAGTTGGCCGGTGGGTTTTCTCAGGACACCCCCACCCTTACATTTCATTGCTACTCCAAACTCACTTCACTCAAACCTCACTGGTGTTAAAGATCTTACTCTTACAGCACCAACTGAAAGCTTTCAACTCTAAGGTGGGTATGTCCAGAAAACTTTGGGGTTCTGGGACTCGAAATGACAGTATAATGTCTTTAATGCTAAATTTAATCAAAATAAAATCACAATTACATCGTGAAAAGAGCAGCTTCTAGGAACTGGATTTTCTGAGATTTTACGTTCTGGATTTGAGTATCATTTAAGCCAGGGATGTGTGCCCTGTTTTTAAATTGTATACTTAAATAGGTATGCATGCCACTTTCCCTTACATTTTGTTAACTAATTAGTATCTTATCATAAAAGTAGTTGCATTAATAAGCCAGCAGGAAAAATACACCACAAAAGAGTAAAAAGGCAATGTGATATTCTATGTCTTTATGTGTAATATCCAAAAACAATTAAAGGTTTGTATTACGATTGCAGCAAGGTTTAAATAACTCTGAGAAGTTGATGCAAAAGACTGAAATGCATGCCACAAGTCACTATAGTAATATTAGGAGATATGGAGATGAAATGTAACTTTAGGTTCAGTAGAACTGTTTTAAAACAGAGAAAGACTGTAACAGGAATCGTGCTGTTCTATGAGAAGGGATGACCACCATGCCAGCATGAGGAGTACCACAGGTCAGTGCTACAATCCCCGTGTCACTTTGCTGCGGCACATGTTCCTACTATTAATGCGAGGATCTGGGGAGCTATTGCTTATGACCACTGTTTGCCACTTGCGATCCTACTTCTGGAAGATGAGATGCGGTGTAATTTGGTAGAGAATTTGTTTGCCATAGTTCTCTCTCTATCAAAACTAGTTAGTGTACTGGCACTTTATATGTATATGTCGAATATACTCTGAGTGAACTCAAGATATGTAATAGCAGAAATAAAAGATCCTGACAAAAATGGTCATAAGTATGTATTTCGATCAAGCCTGTCTTTGTGGTACTACGGGCTGAACCTCATTGCAAAGCTTTTTTTCCTGTAGTTAATGTCCTGGAATGGAAGGTTTCATAATAGCAGGCATTGGGAAAGAGGTGTTCAATGTTTCCTTGTCCCGGTGCTGGCCATATCCCTCTACTTATGCTGAGTCATCAGTGCCTAGGGGTGTCCATTGAACCTGTGCCCTACGACATACAGAAGTTCCTCTTTCTTCCTTGCGAGCTGCGGTTGGTGCAGCGGCTAGAGCGCTCACCTCCCACCAAGGGGAACTGGGTTCGATTCCTGGCAGGGTCACTCCTTGGTTTTCGCATATGGGAATCATGCCAGATGCTGCTGGTCGGTGGGTTTTCTCAGGGCTATCCCATTTCCCTCCACTCTTTGCACTCCAACACTGCTCCATACTTGCCTTGCTTCACCCTCATCTGCTCTCAAGACCCTGTTGTTAAGAGCTTCCCGAAACTCTCCTCTCCCTCATGTACAGATATATAGTATGTAAGGTAATTCGCAGATATGGACTGCACCACATGAATCTGTAATCAAAACTAAGTAGAAAATATTCTTTGTTTACTAGAAAAACAATGTTAAAGTAGATAAAATGACTTATTTCACGTTAAGCACAGCATACAGCTCCAGCATACGAAACTTCGTAACAGACGTTCAAAGTTTGCTCTGCCCATTGCAATGCACTTTTCCGCATGCTGGATGCAGGCAGCATGCACGGAGCTTGGTCGCCGGATGCACCCATGGCCATTGCCATGTCCCAGTACTCACTGCATGTGAACCCTATGGCCTCTTTGGCACTACTGAGCTCAACTCGTTCCCTTGCCGTATCGCTTACTACTGACACATTAGTTGCAGCATTGCCACATAACATCACCTTTATCTAACTGGAATACCACGTGTTTGCTACAATGATTTTAGGACTTTTCATGTCATTTTTCTCATAAACGAAGGGTCTTATGCATTTTTATCAAAGAGTATTTTGTACTTGGTTTTGATCACAGATTCATGTGGTGCAGTCCGTATCTGCCAATTACCTGACATCCTGTATTCAGGGAACTCGTGTAAAACAAATTACAGACTAACCTCTTCCTTCCTAACTGCAGTTACATGGCTAGAGGCTGTGTTATAGTAGTTAGATTACTTGCCTACAACCTTGGTGAACTGGGTTTGATTCTCAGCTGGTTCACCCAGACTTCATTACGTGGGAAATGTGGCAGAAGTTGCAGTTGGCTAGTGGGGTTTTCTTTGGGTTATTCCCACTTCCCCTGCCCTTGCATTCTACTGCTGCTCACTATTCACCTCATTTCACCCTCACAAGCGCTCAAGACCTCACTTTTAAGCACCAAAACCTCAACTATGTTTTACTAGCTAGTGGTACTGGCAGAAGCGCTCAGCATTGGGAGTGGCTGGCTGCCAGCCAGCACAATCTGGTGGCCAGGCAGTTGAACACTGAACTGCAAAGTAGTGAGGGGGGGGGGGCATAGTCCTCCATACACCTAGTAGGACACAGCCCTAGGCCACATAGTCTTCATTGTAAAATAACAATTTGCTCTTCAGAGTGGCAGGAGTCAATGGAAAGACTACCTAAACCTCTACATCTTTATTGTGACTACGTACTTCTCATGTGTGTGTTTATTCTTCTAAAAGCCAAGAAAGTGTGTTCCATAGAAGATGTGGTACAATGGATTGTCAAAATTAAACTTGATAGTTGTACACTGAACTAAGACGATGGCCATTCATAAATGCAACTAAATTGTACATATTCTAGGAAGAGAATCCCGACAACTGTAGAGTACTAAGAGTTCATTTTTCAGAGAAACACATAAGAAGAGTATCGATACCAGTTTTTGTAACGAGTGGTCAAAAATTTTGCTTTGTAATTCTTGTAATTTTGAGAGCAGATTAGATAAAAAAAAAACTTTAATTTATCTGTTTAATCTCAGTTTTTTTTTTCAAATGGTGATAGATTTTGTAGATTTTGATTTCTCTTTCATCAGAACAAAGTGTCTATCATCTGTTTAGTACCGTTGTCCTAATTTTGAGAGGGGCTGCAGTGACTGGGCGGTCAGCCTGCTCACCTCCGACCAAAGTGAACTGGGTTCAATTCCTGGCCGGGTCACTCCCAGATTTTTGCAAGTGGGAATCGTGCTGAACGATGCCATTGATCAGCGGGTTTTCTCTGGGATCTCCCTTTTCCCCATCCTTTCATTCCGGCACTGCTGCATTTGCACCTCATTTCACCCTCATCGATTCTCAAGATCTCGCTGTTACGAGCCGCCTGAATCTCTCAACTCAACTAATTTTGAGACTCTGCCAGTTTCCAAAAAGTGTTTCCTGTCATACTGCAGGTGTTCTGAAATCTCTTTGATCTTGCTACAATACATTACATTGTTTTTTGTATGGAATATGCTGTATAAAAAGTCTGTGTAATTAAATAGTAGTTATAAAAGAAATTATGAACAGAAAAATTACTCAGAAAAGCTAAAAAAAAACCCCCTGAAATTTCACTACTACATCACTGTACCAATTATCAATGTTGTTGAGAACATTATCAAAGAATTGTAACAACTCTACTCTGTATTTTTTAACTGTGTGAACTAATCTGGGTGAGAAGTACTACCTAGCCAGGGCAAGTGATGGTATTTGTTCTGAACAAATTCCTGCAGAGCAAGAGTTATTTTCGAAGAGTTGGCAAAATATGAAAGATAAGCCACTTAGAGTTTGGAATGATATTTTACATTATTTTATACAGTATTAGAGATGCTTTTGTGCAAAACCAAATTTAGTAAATGTGCATACCAGTGAGTTAAGAGAGCTTTGGGTATGACATAACCCGGCTTTGCAAGCCACTGACGTGACCACTCGTCACAGAGACCCAATCGTAAGTCTGGCTAACCAACATCTCTGCAATGACAAATTCATTAACAGTGGCTTCAACATTTGTAAACAAGCCATTAGTAGTTCTATCTCCGCCTGCATAGGTAGCAGGATGCTCGTCTGCAGAATGCCCGAGCACTAGCTCTTTTTTTTTTCAGCTTGCCTGGTGCCCCTTCCTACCACAGATAGTCATGCAGGCATTCAGTAAATGAGCAGAATGTTCTGCTGTTTTCCTTTTCCACACAGTGTTAAATATTTTGGAATATAAAGTCAAATTACATGAATATTTTGATATTAACACAGCATGCGCTGCACACCTAGAAAACATTGAATATGCACCTGTGATAATATCCATTGTGATTTCCAGAATAAAAAACTAACGTACAA
Organism: Clitarchus hookeri; assembly: GCA_002778355.1. NCBI lineage: Eukaryota > Metazoa > Arthropoda > Insecta > Phasmatodea > Phasmatidae > Clitarchus > Clitarchus hookeri. The sequence continues at coordinate 178,702 of NQII01004695.1, read as the reverse complement.
AGAGTAAAGAATTATTAGTTGGAGTAAAGTAGTAATTTGATGCTGTTGAAACCAGACTGATGTAGCCTCTTATTTTAAATTTGCATCAGTCAAAAACTATAATCTTAAAGTTTCATTTTTGTAAAGTATGTATTTGTACCATGTTTGAACTAAAACTGATAGCAAAGGTTGACATGAGAACATTTATAATTTCTAGTTGTATGATTTATGACCTATATGTAGCCTTCTTGCAAAAATCTGTCTCGGCTGCTAGTATCTGTAGTGCTCAGTTACTAAAAGTGTTTTTATTTCCTTTGCAGGTGCTAGACACATGCCATAAATATCACTACAAATACCATACATGCATAGCCAACCATAACCATGAAGACCTGGTAGTAGCAAATTTATAGCAGGTACTGGTTTCTGTGCATGAGAAACAGTTAATGAAAATATATAACAGTATACTAGCAGTTCACACACTATTTTAAACCAAGTCTATTTTCACAGTGGGATAGAGGATACTTAGCTACATTTTAAGTATTGGTAATGTTTTGTATTTGTTATTAATTTTCAGCATATCTGTACCATTATGTACTTATTTGTAAGCTTGCGTATTGTTTGTATAGTTATTTTGTGCTGTTTGAAAACTGCGGGTAAATATTACAGTCTACGCTCAAAGTAATAGAGAACTACTTTCAGGGATTGCATGATGAATTGCATCTCAGTAGACAACACTCTCTGTCTGACTGATAAAAGTCCCAAAAGTAATTTGGTTGTGAACATACAGTGAATAGTCTTTAGATGATTGGTACAGGTGATCTGTAAATGAAAAGTACTTTATGCTGAAGGAAAAAAAGTATTGTACCTCTTTCACAGGTACAATATTAACATTTTGAAGTTTTAGTTTATAACAAACTACATAAATTCTTAATTGCTGCAAGCACAAAGCCATTGATTTATTGTGCAATTTTCTTTTAGTTTGACTTAGTTATAATAGTAAAGTTATAATTTTTGCTCTGAGAAGGAAAACAAAAATATTATTATATTATTGCGTGCATGATAAAATAATTGTCAAAAGGATTGGTGATTCCATTTGTTAAGCATAATCACAGTAAAATGCAAATGTTGTTGACTGTAACTAATGCAACAACATTTTTCTGTTTCAGGATTTATGAGAAAAATCTTGTGTGTGCAACTACCCATGCACATTTATAATAGAAAATCAAAAGAACTGAGACAAAATAATTAGTTGTGTAGAGGTATTCAGAAACTAACATTTTTTGGTTGGTTGTTTCTAAGAATTTTTGATCACATTTAATTTGAAAAGGATTTACATGTACAGTATATGTTTAGAAATTGTTAGGCAACTAATTTTAAGGGTTGTAGGACATGCTGAGACAAACATTTTGGTGTAAGGAACACGTGTTTGGAAATGCCCCCCTACAGGTGTCATACTATGCACACACCATTAGGATTTGACATGCTGCCTGGGCCAGTCACGTGCAGGCAGAGTGGAGCCAGCCTGCAGGCAGACAGCAGATGTCAGTCTCCAATTCCTGTACGCGTGGCAAACAGCTGATCACAGTATATACATAACAATGAGATGCGAAGCATGGATCACCTATACAGGAGCCGTTTGAAGTGACGTCCTCCACTTGCGAGCAGGCGTTAACGCGGCCAACCATATTGTTGCACACTCAGTCAAACATACAGTGCGTTTGTTGAACGTCAAGGCAGGTGGCAAGAGTTCTTGGTGTCTAATCTTCCTCGATGCACCTCGACAACTAGGCGGGGTGTTCCTGCGAATCACAGCGAAGCAGTCACATCCAGAACGCCAACTGACTTAGTCCCGTTCCGCACCACATGTGTACTCTGCTCGGCCCACACAAGTGGCCCAGTCAATGCGGCAAATTCAAATGCCTGTAGCTCAATAAGGGGGGTTTCCAGACAGATGTTCCTTATACCAAAATGTTTGTCTCAGCGTGTCCTACCACCCCTTAAAGTTAAGCCCGATAATTTCCAAACACACAGTATATTGAATGGCAAATTTTATATATTTTCAGCAGAATATAAGCAGGCACCAATTGCTAAAATGTTTTCACAGCAAATTANTTGAATGGCAAATTTTATATATTTTCAGCAGAATATAAGCAGGCACCAATTGCTAAAATGTTTTCACAGCAAATTAGCCTTTATTTTTTTTATTTTTATATTCAGTAATGCAAATGCTATTTTTAATGCAACACTGTAGCATAGCAGTGATAATTTTTCTACAGTACAGCTATGCATTGTAGAAACAAAAATTACAGTTCATATTTTAAAATGTTTTCCATGAATAATTGTACTGCTTTGTCAATTTTTTCATTGATGCATTGCTGGTATTGGCAAGTGTTTTTGTTTTACATTTGACTTTCTCTTTAAAGACACATCTAAAATATTTGAATTTGTTGAAGAGTCCATTGTCTCGTGAACAGGAGATTCCCAGAGGCTTTCAGACGGGTCATATTAACTTTGTTTGATATTTATCCCTGCTTAATGCCTTAAAATATATAAAAACATTGTTTCAATTATTAGTCTAAGAGTTATTTCTGTTAAGATCCTTTTTATGTGTTCATGAAGGAAAGGTTTGTCTTTCATGAGTTGGGCGAGAGAATCAAATTTAAGCTGAAAATTCCAAATATGTGTGCCATATGGTAAGCCTACATATTGGTTTCAAAATATGAGTGCTTTTGTGATAATGGAATATAATGCTGTGTTTGGATTTGTCATTTTAAAATACTTAATTTTGAGTTTTTGGAGAAATAATTGAAACATTAGTTTAGAATCTATAATTAAATTTTACTTGTTGCTCTAAGGGTTACAGTGATTGTCATCCCCAGGATATTGTGTGATGTTAGTGCTCGAGGCCAGCCTTCGAGCAGTAACCTACTTCTTGGCTGATATTGTACAGGCAGATAAGTGAATGCTTACAAAGGAAGCAGACAAACTGTAAACCCTTTAGTTCACCAATCATGCCAGTGGATGAAGCAGTGCATTTATCTTGNTACAAAGGAAGCAGACAAACTGTAAACCCTTTAGTTCACCAATCATGCCAGTGGATGAAGCAGTGCATTTATCTTGTAGTAGACACTACCCAAGTATGATTTTTATGATAGTGGACATTACTGGTAATTATTGTGTAGTATATATATATACAGGAAAGTGTAACTGATTTACGAGTTAATGTTCTAGCATTGTCTGTACTCGTGTTTACATAATTTCAAGTATTTATCTCCAATAGGAAGCAATATATGTTGAGTGTAGCCTCTCCAGCTGCATTAACATTACACTGTAATACATGTTATGAATTTTCAGTTGTGCTCGGCATTGTACAAATTGCCATGAACAATATTGCAACATTTCCNTACAAAGGAAGCAGACAAACTGTAAACCCTTTAGTTCACCAATCATGCCAGTGGATGAAGCAGTGCATTTATCTTGCAGTAGACACTACCCAAGTATGATTTTTATGATAGCGGACATTACTGGTAATTATTGTGTAGTATATATATATATACAGGAAAGTGTAACTGATTTACGAGTTAATGTTCTAGCATTGTCTGTACTCGTGTTTATATAATTTCAAGTATTTATCTCCAATAGGAAGCAATATATGTTGAGTGTAGCCTCTCCAGCTGCATTAACATTACGCTGTAATACATGTTATGAATTTTCAGTTGTGCTCGGCATTGTACAAATTGCCATGAACAATATTGCAACATTTCCNGCTGTAATACATGTTATGAATTTTCAGTTGTGCTCGGCATTGTACAAATTGCCATGAACAATATTGCAACATTTCCCTACTTTTAAAATGTCAACCTTTCAGAGATAAGTACAAATGAATTTTCCTTTTTATATTGCTATAAATTTTATAATGAAGTTAAATGGCAGCTGTTATCATGAGGCAAAAAGATTTGCAGTGTTGAAAGAGGTTTTTTTTTACATATACTGTATTTAATTTTTCTTATTATTTATATTATATTTGTATTTATTGAAATAAAAATTCTACTGAATGTTTATATGCTGATGTACCTGGATTGTTTGTCCTTCCATTTCTTAGTTATGGTATGACAACTTTGGACAGAAATCTTTAAAACAGATGTGCATAGAATAATGTGTGCTTTTGTTTAATACGCTCGTTAATCAAGGGATGTTCACTGTGTGTGTGTTATTTTGAATGTAAAAAGGGGGGAGGGGAGGAGGATTTGTTTTGTGTGTGATAAATTAGATACAGAGCTGTAGATTGAGGACAGTTGTAGAGATATTCCCACTACATTAACAAATGTTAAAAGGTAAATACGTAACAGAGATTGACAACATAAGTTTCTGATGACTGCTGCGGAGAACTACTAGCGACTTCGTCACCTTGTTCACAAAGGAATCATATGGTAAAGTGTTGATATATTTAGGTGAGATATGTCTCCAGAGTATTCTTACGTCGGCACTAATCCACGCACTTTAGATTCTGTACATGGCCTACCTGCTTCACATCACTTGCCAGTGTTATTAGCAACTAAAATTACTGTAAAATCTACTTCCAACACTGCACACTCTTACAGTAGTATAGGCGAGTCTGTTTAATTTTTCTCTCTACCATGCAAGACGACCAGGCATGAATAAGGGCCAAGTAGTGATGTGACTACCCAACTTGACTAACTCTCCCCTCCATATCTAGAACTATTGGGAGAGGAAATGAGTCCAGGGTAAGAATGCTCCAACATGCTGGAAAGGTGACAATCTCACTTTCCCTTTCACAGTAGCTCTCCTAGCCTAGAACGATCTGAAGACTAGCCTGGGGTTGAGTCGGTCTACCAAAGAACATGCAATGCTACAGGAGTTGAAGCACTTGTCACCTGAATACATGTGTTCTTGACCTCCCCTTGTCAAAAATGTTAAAACTTTGTGCAGTACGTGAGTTTTACTGAGTGCAAAGTCAATTTTCAGTGGCTTCTTGGAGGAAAATCAGATAATCTATTATTAAAATATTAATTTATTTCAATAGATACATGTCTTCTGAATAAACTGGTATCCTGGNAAAATCAGATAATCTATTATTAAAATATTAATTTATTTCAATAGATACATGTCTTCTGAATAAACTGGTATCCTGGCAGGCTGTATGCAACACCCCTTTGTCGCGAAAGAATGTGTAAGCACCAAGCCAGAGCACTGTATTAGCGCAACGGCGAGCGGAAGTACAATCTAATGGGATAAATCAGATGGTNAAAATCAGATAATCTATTATTAAAATATTAATTTATTTCAATAGATACATGTCTTCTGAATAAACTGGTATCCTGGTAGGCTGTATGCAACACCCCTTTGTCGCGAAAGAATGGNGTCTTCTGAATAAACTGGTATCCTGGTAGGCTGTATGCAACACCCCTTTGTCGCGAAAGAATGGGTAAGCACCAAGCCAGAGCACTGTATTAGCGCAACGGCGAGCGGAAGTACAATCTAATGGGATAAATCAGATGGTGTGTTTTTGTATTATCAACTGTTGAATTTTGCAGAGAAAAAAATCTTGGTGACCGTATTTATTTGCGTTTTTAACAGAATAACATTTGCCCAAAAGGCAGTCGCCTGCCGAACAAATTGGTGACAAATGCTGTCCCTGTGAGTGGGAATGGCTTGGAATTGGAGGAATAAGCTTTGGCTGATCTTGGGTGACTCGGTTCCCTCCCTTACGTGGCAGGAAAATCATGTGGCAAATGGGAGATCGTTGCACCCTTCCTCTCATGACCAACCGAGTGGGAGTTACGGAGTCTCTGGTGGGATGGCGAGCTGTTTTAGCATGTTCTCTTCACATGCTAACCTTGCACACACCAAACCACAGAATTTGACCTATTTCCACACTACATATTCACGTTACAAGTGATGTCATTAAAACACACATTTTATCCCTCATGGACATATTTAATAGATTTTGACCATAATTTATTGCATATTGCCATGATTTTATCCTTTTTTTGGCCTTTAACAAGATCACAGTAGATACTGTGTATATCTATACCCTGGAATGGCACTGCACCATTATTTTATCTCTATCCCGGCCACAGAAATTTTATCAAGATTATCATTGCTCAAAATAGTTTTATCAACCACATATTTCAAAGTTAATGAATTTACCTGAAAATGTGATAAACCCGAAGAAGTTACTAATTTTTCTTCAAAGACTCATTTTCTTTAGATTGATGCCGCAAACATTCCATTCATCTGTAACATTGTAGCATGATGTGGATTAAATTTTTACATCTGCACAGCGCTTACAAACACAAAGTGTGGCAGTGCCCATTTTCCTCTCTCTATCCCTCTCTTTAATGGGGCAGCGGTGGCTGAGCGGTTAGATTGCTAAACTCCCACCAAGGCGAACCAGGTTCAATTCTCAACCGGGTCACTACAGATTTTCGCAAGTGGGAATTGTGCTAGGTGATGCCGCTAGTTGACGGGTTTTCTCTGGGATCTCAATTTTTCCCCTGCCCTTGCATTCCAGCGTAACTCCATTCTCACCTTACTTCACCCTCATCGACTCTCAAGACCTCCTTAAGAGCCGTCCAAATCTCTCAACTCTCTTTTTCTCTCCTTGGTGCAGCCTCTTCATTCACCCTTCCACATGCTCATGCTTCCCCTCTGCCGCCATACGTGCTGAGAACACATTGCCCAATCAACAACATTTTTACATGCTCGCAGCTGATTGAGCGTGCTGGATTTTCAGAATTTGGTTTGCATTTGGTGTCATTATTTTCTTTTTGAGACAGTTTAAACTTTGGGGTCGGCTTGCATTCGGTGTCTGCTTTCAATATTTTTTTTATGTGGTAAAACTATTTCACTTTTTGTTTATTTTTACAGTGTCTGTGTAGGAAACCTCAGTAAAAAATGCTATAAATTATTTTTTGTTAAAAATACTTTATTATAAATCTAGAATTCTGCATTGAAAAATTGAATGTAATTTGTGTCTACAAAAATGAATATAACATAATTGGACAAATATGTGATTTGATTCAAAAAAGCTTTGAAATTTAAGAATAATATTTTATTCAAATTGACTTCCAAAATGCTGATTCACAGACCTGTATTAACATGTTAAATATTCAAATTAGGTCGTTATTGTACTACAAACAAACAGGCAGTTATGGCATTACTGTTCATCATCACCAACATAGTTCACAGGAATGGTGTCTGCAGACTGCTGTGGAAATATTGTGTTAAAGATACCGTAACTGGTAGGTTGAAGGTGCTTATTCCACCAAGGTCATTATAGATTTTTTCACGTCGCTGATGGTGTCCATTGGGATAAAGTGAATCCAAAGTCAAAATTACTTTCAACCCATACTTTGCAAAATTTACTTCATCAAAAGGAGCATCTGGGTTATTGGAATACTTTATTTTAACACAACATATGGGGACATAATTGTTTCTATAAAAAAAAGTCGCTGTATCTATTCCACCTGGGAATTATGTTGAGAAATTTTTCTGTTAGTAATGTTTTCCTCCAAACTTTGCATTGAAATGAAATCATTCTTTTNCCCTCCCTTGATTACCCCTCCTCGGTGACTCATCGTAACGTTACCGAGCGTTACACTTTTTCATAAGTGACTCCCAGCCGCAACCTAATTTAAGACGTTGTCACGTCAAAAAGTCGCTGTATCTATTCCACCTGGGAATTATGTTGAGAAATTTTTCTGTTAGTAATGTTTTCCTCCAAACTTTGCATTGAAATGAAATCATTCTTTGTCATGGGCAAAATGGTAAACTGATTCTTTATTCTTGCAGTAGCAATATTATTCACCCAATTAGAGGGGGTGTAATNGTCATGGGCAAAATGGTAAACTGATTCTTTATTCTTGCAGTAGCAATATTATTCACCCAATTAGAGGGGGTGTAATTGTAAGGGTCCAATTTCTTATTTTCTCTAAAACACTGATCACATGCCACGAATGAATACCCACTAAGACTTTATGGTGGATTTCTTCAGACGTGGAGTCTGAACAACCATGTATTGACAATAACGCTATTTTTATAATGTTACTTTAACTGCCACACTGATTTATATTAGTGCGTCTCTTTGACATTATTTGTAATGTAATGTGGCAGGCAAGGCCCTATCTTTTGCCGTCCTCAGGATGCATCACATTCACGGATCCCTAGGCAGTATGTCCACAGCTGCCTCTTGTAGTAAAAAATGTTTGCAGTCAGTACTGGTATTGGTAAAGTTTTCATCAAATCAAATGCAATGTCATATCCACATCTGCTTCGCTTCTTTGAAATTCTGTAGCATTCCCACCCTTGCACTAACAGCTTTTTTTTTTTTTAATATATATATATATATCTATCCATCTCTTTCTCTCTGTCCCCATATTTTGGTATGATTCACTTATCAGTGAACAAAAAAAAATTAATTTTGTACTGAAAATTTAAAAAATGTAACAAAAGACTGGGTTACTGTGTTCATCTTTAACAAATGGTATTTATAACTTTCCTAGGTTAAGATATTCAATTATATGTATATATGTGCAATGAAAGATTTATTTGTTCATGCATAGCGAGACTGATATGACGGACATCATTTTCTAGAAAGTTCACTTCTTCATTTATCTTTTCCAACCATATTCTTTGTAGGGGGATATTTGCCCCATTTATCCAAAGGTGCAGTTGTTTGGTTAAATTTTTAATGCCAGATCCAATATTTGTAAAACATACATTTTCAAAGAACACTTTATACACTTAGTCCTTCATTAGGCAAGTGATATATTAGTGGTTTTTCTCCTTGTGAATCAGTTGTAGCAGGGAATATGAAAGAGACTTCGGGACATTCATTCCTCCAAGGGCAAGACCTGAGCTTACGTCTCTCAATACTGCATTTCCTTTAACTCGTACTCTTCGCCCTCAGCTTGCTTTTGTTTCAAAGTGTTTCATGCCCACTGTTTTTCATTTTGAACCCCATTTTTTTTGTCTCTTTGAGGTTTATTTATATTTATGGTAATCAGGGTAGTAACATTACCATAACAACGATTTTGATTGGATAAAATAGTAAGTGAAGGGTCCAATGTAATACTCTCATTCTGGCTGGAGGAGCTGGCTCTATATTGTTACCAAGCGAAAGTCACGTTGAAACACTATTCCAATTTGCGGTTACTGTCATCAGAGCAATGATTTCTTGAACAGAAATGTGTTGCACGTTTAATTCTCATCAAATTTTTCCCATTTAAAAAAACATGTCAGACAAGAGAATATTACACGACCCTTACCTTTCATTCTGCTTCTGAATTACACTGGCTCATACTCATTATACTCTGTGCATATTTAAGGCCATGTCTTAATTGGCCCACAGAGCACTCTCTCGCTACGTCGTTATTGCATCAGAACGCTCTCTGGTCATCTCAATTTGTCGGAAAGAGAGAATTAAGTTGTATACTCGCTGGTGCTCTTCCGTACTCTGACTGCGCACCATATTTGTTTACATTGTTTCAGAGTCATTATGTTATAGTAGCTTTCTGGGTCAAAACCGAGCCACATTTGAACTGGAGATTAAAAGAAAAAAAACCATTTCCGACAAAGTCCTGTGTTTCTTGTCACTTCGTTGCAACATTATGGCAATATAAAATCAAAAATAATAGTATTTTATGCAATAACGTTTATATCGGTTGTGCTATAATTATTAGTGAAATTTATATACAAATGACATGCCATAGCTATGACTGATTTAGTTAAATATGATTTTGCACTTTTTGTCGAAGATAAATGAGAACGTATCACAGTGGTTGTCTCAATTTCACAGAGTGAGCGCACGAGAGAGCACGAAGCGGTGCTCTCTTGGAAGAGTATTCTTTAAATCGAGACATTGCCTTGTTATTTTCACTCCAAACACTTACTGCACATCTCTGCATGTGCCAACTGTGGCCAACATATCATGATTACTGCTCTATCTAATATATAAAATTCTCCCGTCACAGTGTTAGTCACTGAACTCCTCCAAAACGGCTGGACCGATTTTTATGAAATTTTTTATGTATACTCGGTAGGTCTGAGAATAGATTTATATCTATTTTTTACACCCCTAAGTAATAAGGGTGGCCACCCCCAAACAATTTTTTTTATTGTTTGAACAAAATTTTTATTTTTTTATGTGGCATCAAAAAATACATACCCTCCTAAATTTTCACCCTTCTACCACCAACCCTTATTTTTTTATAGCGATATTAGTAATTTAATAAATTTTACCCTAAGTCGATAACTGATCAATTATCATCGATCATTTATTGATCTAGGTTACAATTTATTCCCACCAGGTGTCTCCCAGTGACACAGCAAAACAACGTTTGCCGGGTCAGCTAGTTTGGTTATATTTTCCACCGGCTGCCACATCATGTATGCTGTTCGGTTGAAATCATGTGCCTTATGACACTGTAGGATTCACCAACTGCCTACCCCCAGTAACAGGTCCAAGCGTGAACGATGAACTAGTGGTCTATCACAAAAATTCTTTCACATTTCCCTATTTTCCAGACAAATATAATTTTTATGCCAAGCAGGGGCTAGCTCTGGAGAATAGAGATTCAGGTGCCAGCCAGGTATACACCTGGAAGCTGCTCGCCAGAGAGGGTCAGTCACCAGCTCGTCCAAGTTGTCGCAGAGCCTTCTTTGGCATGTGCTCTGCGCTCTCACCGCTCCCGCCGACACCACTGATCACGGTATACACCCCTACGCGTGTGCCAACCCAACCAGCTCTGACCAGAGCACCTCTCAAGGCCCAGCACCCGGTCATTGGAGTGGCTAAACCTTACATCACAGTCCCCAAGGACAACCCTGTAAGAGCGGTAACCTCTGCTCATTCACCTGAAAGTGCGCGGGGTTTGGGTAGCCTTGGTGCCACCCGCCAGCAGCCAGGCCCCGTAGATCAATGTGATGCACCACATGGTAAGTAAACACAGCAGAAATTCATTAAAATTGATGGCCATTGCTGTACAGTGTGCGAACAAGATCTTTGACCTGCTATTCTACAGCACCGCCTCCACTGGTGCAGTTCTCTTTTCTAGACTGTACTTGTTTGCAGATATGTATGCACAGAATGGCACATTCTACGCTCCGCCCCGTGGCAGTAGCGTGAGCCAATGTCAACCATGACATGCACTGTGCAAGCTGCAAAATAACCCCTCCACCTTTCATCTTCTTTTTTTTTTTTTTTACCTCGCTTGTTCATCCATCTTGGTGACATTATTATACCCGAGGAGCTTGCTTGTTGTTGCATGTGTTGTTTACTGTCTAGAACTATGTAGAATAATTTGAATGTTTGGCTTTTCTTCACTCACTACGATTTGGATTTCCATTTATTGACAACTTCATTTCAATATTTCACTTGGATTTCAATATTTTTTTCATATTTATTTTGGTACACTTTACTACCTATGCTACTTTTTGGACTTTTTTTCTTTTCGGATTGCAATTCCAACATTAGTGGATGCAATAGGCAGGCCATCACACTAGTGAAAAAAATTTGAAATTATACAGGAGATGGATGCAGGCATGCGCTTGCAACGTTTTTCTAAACGTCCTCCCCCTCCTTACCATACGTCATTAAAAGGAAAATGCTTAATTTTATAATGCAGCTGCCTTTTAAAAAGTTAATAGAAAAACTGTTTACAGTGTCCAAACAGCATATTCCCTAGTTTTACATGGCATTATAGGGACAGAGTACGTAATGCTGCTGTCACATGTTAACTAAATGCTAAAGAAAATGGTGTACTCTCTCCTAATGAATCTCATTTTCCTGTGGGAATACAACTTTCTTCTTCACCAAAATTTAATAATGCTAAACTGTAAAGACAATTGGGGCGGGCCGGATTGGTAAAGGGGGTGGGGGGGTGGTAAGTGGTAATGTTTTGTATTTGATTTAATGCATATATTACACAAAGAAAAAAATGCCAAAACAATTTATCCCTAATTATCAAAACAATTTTGATAGTGTTTATTTCGCTACTGTGTTCAAAATTCCCAGACATTTCATAGTTTTCCAGATGAGTGACAACCATACCTATACTGCAGAGGCCAGTATTGTACCCCAAACATTCACAAACTGCTCAGTGCTATGTTGCTGTGCTGCAACATCATGAATGTTATCGGTAGATTGCTTTCGCCACTGTAAACACTGAATTTAGGCTCTAATAAGGTATAGGATAATATCTCAAGTTATCAAAAAATGTTGGTTATGCCACTATTGTGCTGATAGCCTCAATTAGTACGTAGTAAGTTGCTTTTCTTTTAACAAATTTTATTTTTAAAATACAATAAATATTTCTGACAGTATGGTCTGTCTCAATAAGTTGGCGAGATTTTGACAGTTCGACGAAAGTAGCACCAATGTTTACTTTTCGTTCATGTATCATTTCGCCATCAGCTGGTGCGTCAAGTGGTGGCTGTATATTAATTTTATTAACACACTGTCAGCTAATCCACTTTCCATTGTAATGCTAAACAAGTTTTAAGGTATTTATAGACTAACATCTGTCTAAAAATTTGTAGGTTTTAAGAGCAAAAACAGAAAACCTTGCAAAAAATGAAATATTTGTTACCTATTTTTTTTTTTTTATTACAGACAACGAATTTGGGTTAACATTTGCGAGACAGTAATTGCAGTTCTTATTACACTTTGGATGTTACCGCTAATATGTCAAGACTGGAAATAAAAGTAATACGGGAAACTTGATTGACAACACACTTTACATTCGCCAACAAACAACTTACCAACGACTTTTGCAAAGCAGCTATTCTGCTATTACTGATAGTAAAAAGCTTGAGTTAGAAATATGTGGCGTGGAATATTGTTAAGAATTCTTCAAAACTACTCACTCGCATCCCATTTTCTTCATTTTGTNGTAATTCTGCTATTACTGATACTAAACAGCTTGACTTAGAAATATGTGGCGTGGAATATTGTTAAGAATTCTTCAAAACTACTCACTCGCATCCCATTTTCTTCATTTTGTTAATACAGAATAGTAACAACACAAAAACAACAAAAATTTGGCTTTGCGGGAGAACTGGTTGTAGTTCAGGATCTGGCTGATAGATAGCGTGGTAAGGGCTTGTTGTCAACAGGTAGCAGCACTTTGACCTGCCTATTGATTCCATTTTTGTAAAAGTTCACTTTTTTCCTTTTATTGGCTCAAAACTACAAGAGTTTGAAATATATTTCATCAAATGATTCAACTATACCCTCCGATATTTCTGTAGGCTTTTGGAATTAATATCAAGCATCTACGGAAGGAGTGGGGGTATGACATAGAAAGAAATCCCAATTTTTGAAGTTGCATTGCATTTGAATACGGACCATTTTAATGTCAGTTTCATTTTGAACACACAAATTACTACTTCAGCACGAAGTTTAGTTTGTAACACTAATAACAGCTGGTTTGTGAAAACGAAAATAAAACTTATTAATTCATCTAGGAACTCTTTCTTATCCCCGTATTTTCTGCTTGTTTGATGTGCATCGGCAGTGCAGTCAGAATAGCCAACGTAATATTAATTTTCATTTGTTCATGCATCAGCTGATACAGGATTTTGTAAATGACACGTTGTTTGATACGTATACGTCAAGTTGCCACTCACTGACTGTCAAAATCTCACCAACTGTTATATATAAATATACAGAATTTTACTTTTGTCTACCTAAGTGTCCGACAAAAATACATCTGCAACATGTGAGTTGTCAGAGAAACTTTACAAAATACAGCATTATGTAATATTTATGATGCACATAAAAACACAAAATAACAACAGCATTATGCACTACTTAAATAACATTTATGAAAACATTTCTTAATTTACGTACAAAGCGCTATAAAAATGTTCATAAAACTTTTGCAGTAGTCTTACATAAACCACACTTGCTCTCCTAATCCACTGAACAGTTTTATTGGTTTCCATGTATTCACAGATTTTGAACACCTGGCCATATAATTAAAGCCACAAACATGATCGTTTTTTTTTTTTTTTTGCTTGCAAATCTCAATAAAATGATTATTTTTTCATATTTTGTCATGAACTAAATGATGTGCAAAATACACCAGAAAATGTTTTTTTTTACAACTTGGTATGTATTAATACACATTTTCTTAAAAATAATTTATTTTAGATTATACATAAATTTGNGAACACCTGGCCATATAATTAAAGCCACAAACATGATCGTAAAAAAAAAAAAAAAGCTTGCAAATCTCAATAAAATTATTATTTTTTCATATTTTGTCATGAACTAAATGATGTGCAAAATACACCAGAAAATGTTTTTTTTTTACAACTTGGTATGTATTAATACACATTTTCTTAAAAATAATTTATTTTAGATTATACATAAATTTGNTTTTTTTTTTACAACTTGGTATGTATTAATACACATTTTCTTAAAAATAATTTATTTTAGATTATACATAAATTTGGGTAAATTCAGTATGTATTTTCTTTGTGAATAGACCATACACAACCAAGGTTTTTTGGTAAAATGATACTTAAATTCAAATTAATTCCCAAATAACTCAAGTCTTGACGATACTTTAATTTGAATGCTTCAATTTATTACATACTGAACAATTTGAGAACTAAAAAGGTTAAATTTGAAACAATATTTACAAAATATCGTGTTAATGTACTTTAATAAATTCTGTATAAATTTTTTTTTATAAAATATTATAATTTTTAATTCCTTACTTTTCACTAAATATTTTTAATTGGTACTTTAAAAATCATCATATTTTAATGTGCATCTGTGATCAAGACTGATTCTCAAACACCACTTGCTTCATCGCCTCTATGCAACAGATGCTCGACTGGTGCGCAGTCTTTCAGTCAGTGACTTGCCAGAACGTGACAACGCTGTCTACTTATGGGACATACAAATACATTAAAAGATATGATGCATCTCTAGAGTAAACTCTCAAGTTTCTGTGTACAAAATATATTGGCTAAAACTGATCCTTAAAATAGCCATTTTCAAACCCAAAAAAAAAATATTCTAGGAGTTGAAATGAGAACTTGAAACTTGTCCATGGGCACAAAACATTTCTTAATTACTTTACGTGTTTAGACACCACCAAAAAATATTCAATCGTTTTTTATGTGTTTTCTATCAGACTTCAACGCACCAGCCAGGCAGAGCCCTTAATGTGGTGTGATGTGACTTGAGCCAGCGACCTTGTTTGAGTGAACAGGAGTCAGGAAGGTATTCCACCACCAGGAAGTGACGTCCACCACGCATGCTGCGGCATGACAACTTCAAGAAATCCAGACACGCTCCTAACTCAAGGAAAAACACCCCAGCAAGCACAGATTACATCCCAAAGAACAAGATGCGAAACTCCACCAGTTACTATGTACACATTAAGTGTGTTACAACAGTTTGCTTTCCTACTGAAACCAACAATGGTTCAAGTGATTAGTGACTTGATTTCCATGTGATAGAAAAACACAATCGGTGTCTCACATTATGTCATTTCGCTACTCTAAAAAATAAGTACTGTTATCAAAAAGTGTATGGCTGAAGCATATACTCAAGTGAATAAAAACATTCATTAATTCATCCCGTAATGAAATATTAAAAACTGGCAGTACTATTATCCGCTAGTAACTGTTTCTGTTATGTAATCATCAATATTCACAGAGCTCACAGTAGTGCCAACAAATTCTTTGGTGCAATTCTGTAACAGTTTTGTACAAAATGAAATCTGTTCTAAAATTAATCCACTAAAGCTTAAAAACAAATNTTGGTGCAATTCTGTAACAGTTTTGTACAAAATGAAATCTGTTCTAAAATTAATCCACTAAAGCTTAAAAACAAATTATCTACATCTTGGAAAGGTCTGAAATAAAACCCTAAGACATTATTGGCAGGACTGAAAAAACTATGCTTATTAACCAGAAAAAACTTATTAAAAAGATTACAATATAATGTTTATATAAACATGGTATAAAATTAATAAACTTATTAACCACGAAACTTCTTAAATGGGAAACTAAGAGAGCTTTACTGTAATTAATTTCCTTTTAACACAGGAAAAAAAGCTCAGCAGATGGAAACATGTAAAAATGAATTCCTGAATTTTCTGCATGAACATGCCATGTGAAAATAACAGATCACACAGTTTTGTACTTTCTCATTTATGCTTATAACCACACGAATCCATACCAACAAGTGTATCTAGTAAATGTGGATGAAACAATGATTGATCACCACAGTGGGATGTCTTATTTCATGGAATACAAACACTGTACGGTATTTGTATGAACGAAAATAATTTGTGAATACACACTGTAAAATCTCACACGTTGCCTCTTGAACTTGATAAACATCATAAAAAAACCAATAAAGGTTTTAAAAATGCACACTAAATACAATTTGTTCTTGAGGAAATCCTTGATCACCTATTAACACTTCTTACAAGAATTCCATCTCTCGCTCTATGCCAACAAACTTCAACTGCTCTGTTGGTCCATATCTGTAAAAGAACAATGCAGAACTGGAGTGTCGAAATTGAAAGATATTCGTCGACAAAACTGATTAAACATGTCCACAAAAATTTTGCTATAACATACTTCACATTCACGTATATTTCACTTTAACGTAAGATATTAAACTCCCGCCCAAATACCCTAAGTAAAATTATTTCTGTATAACATACACAATTTAGATCAACTTTCAGTACGACACAGATTATTTTACCAAGTGTGTTTCAAAATGGGAGCTTTACAGAAGGGCAATGATTTGTTTTAACCATCTCCAACAAACACTGTTTTTTTTTACCAATACATGTAAAAAAAATTGTGCAGAATGCCAAGTCACGTTCAGTATTTTGTTTTCGTATACGCTGCAAACAATTGATTCTCACTGTCCACTCTCAACGCCGCCAATCCTCATTTGTCTACCTAGATTATTTAACGATGTTGACATGCAGTACAAACACCATCTTGAACTATTTTGTACATAAAAACGTGAATGTATTAATGGTGAGCCATATGTACGTGTTTTGATACAGTTTCTTATAACATACAGTTAATTCCCTTACAGGAATGACTTTGTAAAATTGTTACCCTCATAAAAATATATGCTAATCAATATTAACTGCTAAAAAAAATCTAGAAATTGTGTCGAAGTGCAATTTTGTTCCAGTGAAGGCCACATTTAAAGTAAACATCTCCAGCATAAAATCAAAAATGATATTTATATGAAATAGTAATTTCAATAGGTAAATAAATGTATTAAAAATAAAATTATACCCTAGACGCACAAACTTTAACCACCTTGTCGTCAAATTTTTTTATTAATATCGAGCGGCGTGTTCAAATACTGTCACAATATAACTGGTGTGCAAAGTACAGTTTTTGGATGAGCATGTAGTTTCTGATTAAATAAAAATATTTTAAAAATGAACTTGAGTGATTTTATTGTAAATTTGCATCCACAAATCTTAAGATAAATGCGTGAAATGTAGAAACAAAACTTACCTTGCTACACACACAAGGACATCTGCCATGGTCTCGGATAGAGAAGAATATGTAAAACTTTAATCTATAAATGCTTTCTCAATAGAGTTACTAGTTTTTTTTAACACATATTTTAAGTGTTTATTCTTCTGTCATCATATACTGTACACAATGCATGACCACTGCTTGACGTTAAATAACTGCAGCAAAATTAAGATATAGGAGAAACTGATATGACAATTAAAATTAATATATTTTCTTAATCCTAATGTCTTAACACATAAATTATTTTCCTTACCGGTAATCAAAAAACAACTCCTCTCCTGGCTGGATTGGCCGTTTTGCAAATATACCAATGCGATGATCTCCATTGACCATCATCACTTTGGCATAACAATTAGGATTTATGGAATGATTTGCAAAACGGATCTTGTTACCCTTACGTGTTGCATCCACCACAAAATCTATGAAACAAAGACAATTTTACAGTCATAATACAGTCACAACAATTGAGTTGACATAATAAGGAACACATTACACATTATGAAATTCCAAATCCTGAATTACCTTCCAACTTTGTTTCATATATGTTACAACTGCTGCACTTAATCTGATAAATAAATTAAGAAATGCTGAGTTAATCACCATTGTTGAGATTGAAGAGGAAGCTACACATGTACTTGTCATACACTTTCCCACGGCGGTCAGCCTCATCCTGAGAGATAATCTCTCCGCAGTATTCTGATATGAACTCATTTTTCTGTGCACTGTCCTTCAGGAAGATCCCCCATCCAGCCACATCAGATGGTGCCATCAACAAGTGCTTATCTAAAACATATCATTTTGCTTTAAAAAATTGTTTGATGTAAGCAGAATAATTTTTTTAAAAATCATGTGTTTACATATTCTGCAAGTGCAGTGACTACTGACCTCTACAAACAACTGTTCTTCAAACCTCTATTAGTCTAATTTTTTTATACAATACTTTTTTTTAGGAAATAACTTAAAACATAGTATAACAAAAAAATTAAGATATGATCACGTTATCCTCCTTACTGCCAAGATATAAACAAAATTACTATAATCATAAATTCAATAAGAATAGCCACAAAATTTTTTTAACTTAACTGGTTGTTTCCTAATTACTGAAATTTTTTTCTCATGTACTCTGAAGTTAATTTCAGTTTTTTTCTTGCTGAAGTATATTGTGTTTTACTAAAATTTGGAAGCAGATACACATAGGCCACTGATGATATTTCACAAATGTGACTTAATAATGAATTGAAATCTGTATGGTGTAAAGGTAAAACAAAGCTGCTTAGAAAAGAGTAAGAGTAAAACTCAGATTAAATTGGGCATCTGTTTTATAAAATACAGTATGCACGAGTCAATGAAAGAGATGTATGCAGAATTCAACACTGTTGTCATACTAATGTGATGACATGCATGACACGTATATATACTATTTCTTTTTTTGTTGCAACTACGTATCATCACATGCGCCACTTGCCCTAGAAGTGATACAACCCTGAATGGTAGCTACCAAAGCCATTATTTCNACATAGGCCACTGATGATATTTCACAAATGTGACTTAATAATGAATTGAAATCTGTATGGTGTAAAGGTAAAACAAAACGGCTTAGAAAAGAGTAAGAGTAAAACTCAGATTAAATTGGGCATCTGTTTTATAAAATACAGTATGCAGGAGTCAATGAAAGAGATGTATGCAGAATTCAACACTGTTGTCATACTAATGTGATGACATGCATGACACGTATATATACTATTTCTTTTTTTGCTGCAACTACGTATCATCACATGCGCCCCTAGAAGTGATACAACCCTGAATGGTAGCTACCAAAGCCATTATTTTGGCTCCATTAACAAGGTGGATGCCTGGAGACCGGAGTGCACCTGAAGGAGGAATATATCAAATCGCCCTTACCTTAAACAAAACCCTGTGAGAAGGGAATACCAGTAAACCATGCCAGAGAAGTTGCACCTGAGCTTGTGCAGCCGATACCACCCGCACAACAGGAAGACCTGCTTCCAGCTGCCCCTGAGAGATGGAGGCAAGTACGACCCCTCCTACGAAGGAGGAGATACAGATGCCTAAGTTACCCAAAGGCCGAAGACACCTGAGACACCCCTAGCGCAGGAGAATACATGTCCCTGAACCGCCGCAGAACGGGAGTTATCAGCAGCTTGCCTTCGCACAGGTCGTGCCGAGGCTCTCTGCTCTGTCTGCTCTCTTCCACCTAGTGAAGAACACCCAGTGATCACCAGTACACAACGCTGGACTTCTTCAAGCACGCGTTGCAACCCCGAAGAGTTGTCGTTCCCTCCCTTACACTTGTAGCCGTAAAACCTACACCCCATACCCCTTGAGGACAAACACTAGCTTCAGTTAGGGTTTAGTTGTTATCACGGCTACCTAATTTGTTGCTCTACACTCTTCTAGTTCGCCCTTCAGGCAAGGCTCTTCAAGCCGACAGACCTCTTCACCTGTCTTTGCTTTACCTTCTGAGAGTTAATCAGTACCTTGGTTACAGTAGGAGAGTACACGTCACCGTACTCTCCTACAAAAACACGTTACCAGTTTAACTGCTGTCTGCTCTTTCTTGTGTGAACTGTTCTTAGTCATCACTGGTAAGCGTTACCCCGCAAAGAAGAGGCATGGAACCACGGATATGATACTGGTTTTGAGGAATATAGTGTAGGACTGCGGCCTATCCTCTAAAAGGACTTGACGTATGTCATCAAAACACAACCCATTAGATGGCACCCATACTGTGTACCAGGCACGCAAAGGTACCTGGTGCACACGTACGGTAGAGCCACGACCACTAGCAAGACACACGACGAAGAGGATAGATTCCCCTTGTCAGCTAACCCACTACCTCCACCACGTATAAACTCGCCGGAGGGAGTGCCAGGTCTGGCATAGATAGCCCTTCTGGGATGCACTCTAACTAGGGTTATCGTTGCCTGCCACCCTGTTGCAGAGTGAACCACTGGTAAATGCCATTCACCCACAAGAGGGGTAGTAAGTGAAGCGACAGGAATACAGCTGCCATCTTAGCTGGCAAGCAAGCACTGCTTAAACAACCTACCCCAGCGTTCAGCTACTTGATCCACCGGGAACAAGTTCATGCCGCTCGCCAACTGTTGAGGCCTCACCTCACAGTTCCCACCAATCACTTGTTTGGTCCGCTGGTGAAACTCCCCGGGGCTACACACCCAGTGTCGAATACCTCCGCCTAGGTCTACCTTTGGATCTAGGCATCAAGCCAGCAGATGATGTTGGACCAGTCCCACCAACCAGCACCAGCAGGCCAGAAACCCACCAGCCACAGCCGAACCAGCCTCTCACCCGAGCCGTCCAGCAGACGCAGTCGCCACCATCCAGCTGGGTCAGGAGATTCGACGCTGGACCTACGCCGATGAGCACCCGACGCCCGGCAGTCGGAGGTAAGCCAGCGGCTCCACCAACAACCCACACATGCAAGCCCATACTAGCTCAGCTAGACTTTATGCCGAGCCGTTGGCCTACCCTCTTAACCTTATAAAAAGGCACCATCAAAGCCAAGCACCAAATTTTACAGACCCCGCCCCAGTAAGATCTGTACCCCTGCACCTGTGTGACTGATGTAGCACAGCACTAAGAGACATACACCTATTGAGACGCTGAAGCGATCCTGTCCCTCGACCATCACACGACAATAAATAGGTTAAGGGTTCTTAAGTCGTGCCAAATATGGGACCACAGGCTAAAACAACCCAGGTTAATTAGACAGGATCAGATCAGTATGACCCTGAGATAACGAAGAAAGGCCGGGAGAAAACCCCAGTAATACCGAACTTCGAAGAGTCAAGAAAAACCCCGTGGCGCCCAATCCAGTTAGCCAGGAACATGTCCGAAGTGGGTGACAACGTAGCCGCTGCTGGCAAAATCTTCCATCGCCATGGACTCAAACAACCCCGACACGAGGTGCCGCGTTGCCTCGTCGAATGGTGCAGGACAATTCTTAATTGAGCGCGCGTATTGCCAAGGACGTTTCGACTACCACTGCCTAATGCGGAACGACGAACCCAGCTATACAGAAGACTTAAGAGTTTCGATGTTAACAGTGGAAGACCGCGTCGCTTTCACACAGGAATGTGAATGTGAATTTAGCGTAAACGACGTGTCACCTAAACAATGGGTCATCCAAGCACGCAAGCAAATGAGTGGAAAAGCTCAAGAAAGGTGAGCCAGGAATGGCGAATTCATCACTGAATGGGCACGATTTCGCAACCGGTTAGCAACCTAGTTCTCCGGCGAAGAGGTCCTCGCCCGCCTGAACACCGAGTTCCACAGCCGCACCCAAAGAATCGAGNATTGCCAAGGACGTTTCGACTACCACTGCCTAATGCGGAACGACGAACCCAGCTATACAGAAGACTTAAGAGTTTCGGTGTTAACAGTGGAAGACCGCGTCGCTTTCACACAGGAATGTGAATGTGAATTTAGCGTAAACGACGTGTCACCTAAACAATGGGTCATCCAAGCACGCAAGCAAATGAGTGGAAAAGCTCAAGAAAGGTGAGCCAGGAATGGCAAATTCATCACTGAATGGGCACGATTTCGCGACCGGTTAGCAACCTAGTTCTCCGGCGAAGAGGTCCTCGCCCGCCTGAACACCGAGTTCCACAGCCGCACCCAAAGAATCGATGATGAAGCCAAAATATTTATATGCAGAAAGGTACAGATGTACAACCATATAATACCTGAAGGAAGTGAAGAGAGCTGTGCGAGACTGATTACAGGCATGCTTTTACCCAACCTCCGTAATTTCCTACAAATTCCACGCCTGCAAAACATTAAAGAACTTGTAGAAAGAGAGAGGAAAACAGAGAGGAATTTTAAAGTGCAGGCGGCCCTAGACAATGCCACGGGAGGCAAGGGGAAGGAGGAAGCGAAGGTCGAGTGCCGCCCCCTGCTGTGACTTAGTATCTATGAAGCAGTCAAGTGAACACAAAAAGTCAGTCCCTGCAGCAATGGGTGTGTTCTTTTCACATGTTTCACATTAAACATCAAACATCAAGCATTCCTCAAGGGAAGACAGTTGAGCAAGAAACAGCCTGGCAGAGCGAGGTAGAAACAAAAATGTATCGAGCAAATAAGTCGAAAGGCAGTTATAGACAGAAAAACTAGTATTTACTACACAATAAATGAACAGGCAGTGTCTGTGTACCCTTACAATTACGCCTAAGGAACTTTAAAGTTTTGCCTGGTCCTTGCATGTGTTAAGGTAGCAAAGCTGAAGACTGTTCCAGGGCAAGAGAATCCTGCTGTAAGCTAGCAAGTAGCCAATACAACATAGCCAGCACATGACTACAAGTGGGCGTGTTCTGTTAAAATTATTCCTTAGAACTGCATTTATTAACAGAAATTACCTTCAAAATGCTAATACGTATTATCTTTATTATAAAAGTAATTCCTTTGTATAAATTTAGACCTCAAGCTCAAATCTCAGAAACTTTTCTGTACACTCGCTTGGGGTCAGCTCAAACTAAAAATCCCAGGCTCGCAGACTGCTCTGGTTGACTTTCACTAGTTATGCTCATATTTATAGATCTCTGCCCAGAGCATAGCAATTTGCACACAAAGTGAAACTGCTTAAGTTCCAGATCTAGCACATGTAGTGGTAATATCCCTTAATCCAGTGTTCCCTCTCCCAAAATTTTTTTTAAGTACAAATTTTATAAAAAAATGTGGATACTATACTTGAATAAATAAAATACAATACTTGCTTCCTAAACTTCTTAAGTTTTTTCTACAATATACAGGCTCTATATGCTAAGAATTGTTTTCAATCTCAAATAGAGCATGTTAGTAATTATTCTTGTACAGTATCTAGATAAACAAAAAAAGTATATTTAAGTTGAAGTTGTGTTCATCACTGTCACACATTTCAATGATTCCTTGGATAGAAAGTTATAGTGTTGCCTACTGAAATTAAGATATTAGCCACCTGTTTTGGCGTTTTTCTACACAGTTATCCTTTCGGTGCAACCTAATAATCAATTTATTCGTTTTCAACCACTAGTCTACTCTGATTATCATGGCAGTGCTGTGCTGTAATTTTTTTTGGCATTTTGTGAAACTCTACTTTCTTCTCGATACCTGTAGGTGAACCAACAAACGGAAACAGATAAATACATGATTTTGCAGCTGAATGTGATATTGTGCACTCACGTAATCCCCGCTGCACGCTGACGTTCTTGCAGGAGATCTTGGAGACGTCAAACTGGTCAGCCCCACAGGTCTGGCAGAGATCAGGATCACATTCCCGCACTGCTAGATAGCACGGGCACTGCTTCGTGTTGCACTGTGCCTTGCAGCGGCAGCCAGGGAAGCGATTCTGACCTGGCAATCGAGGCAAACACTGTTTAGTGTGTATTCACCATAGCCATTGCCAGTACCACGTATTTGGTGCGCATAAGAGGACAGCATCTTTATGTATTGTATTTACTAATTTACATAAGTTTTACCATTACTATAAAGTAAATGTAAAAAGTATTGTCAGCAAAAAATAAAATACACTAATAATTAAGCCCTTACTGAACAGCAGGAACAGACCCACGAAGCAACACATATAAGGCAAATTTATGGTTTTAGGTTTAGAATTGGATGCCAAGCGGCAAAAAGTTGGCATACACCCAGCACCATTGCTGGATCTGAAGTGGCACCACTTAACTAGCTATAACCTGTCCATAACTGGCTCAGGTGTATATTTTACAGCTTAGGAAATAAATGCAAGTCTTAACTTTTTCATTGAAATGAGAAGCCCAGGTAGTGATTCAATGACATTGAATTGTGGTGTAGATTCAAGATTATCTATTCATGCAGTAGTCACTGTTTATTAACTGTGCTCTCAACAAGTTCACGGCACAAAAACACAAAATTAGTCAACATGAAACAAATCACACTTCATATTTATAGGCAAAAATTATTAAAACTGGTCATAAACTGGCACTATCATGAACTATTTACAACACGCAAATTATGCTGTAGTGCACAATACATATTTTATGTTTTTTTATAAACATGAGTTTGATTGAAACAATTCGTAACATGCCATCAAAGTGTCTTTGTTTTTCATTTGGAATGCATTTTTCATTCAGAGTTGTGTTCACTCATTGCAGAGGATGTCAAAATCCAAACAATGCAACTTTCCTATGGGGGAAATATAATTTACTCACTTAGCTAATTTTCTTTGTGTTATCGATGGAGAAATTAGCTTCTTTAGCATAGAGATGCAGTATGTTGCATTTGTAACCTGCCCGAGGCGACTAGGTTGTGAGTGCACTACGTGATTCGAAGCTTGTGAGAGTTATGTGTTCATAGAAGTTAAAAATTCCACTGAAAATTAATAAGAGTAAATTTGTATCAGTGGACACACTTTTACTACAAAACCAAAAATGCTAAAGTCCTTCCTTGACGTCTTGAAGCTATAAAGAAAACTGCAGCAAAGTGAAAATTTCAAGGCAATGTTTTGAATCATTTTACGGTATATTTTTGTTTTGATCATGTACTTTCTTTATTATGTGATTTTCTTATGAAATCTGATGATGGCAGTTTGGAAGAAGTCCTCCAAACCCAGAGGATAAATTTGTAATGCAACAGCTAGGCTACGAGTATAAGAATATAAAACAAAACGACATTTCTAGCACTTGTCTAGTTTATTTTATCTTATACAGTCATTATTATGTTCTTCTTTTTTGTTTTCCTTGAATAAGTCATGATATAATGTTATATTCACTAAGCCTAGCAACCCACAAACTTATATACCTATAATAACATATTTCCCCCCAATTTTTCCCGAATTCCCATGGAAAATTTGAATTTCTTGCCAAATTCTTCTCAATGGAAAAATTACATTCCCGTACACCACTATTCGCTATCTATTCTGAGGTTGCAGCTGTCCAATTTCTCAACAGGAATTGCAGCAGCAATGAACACTTCAACTTCTCCCAGCANGTATAAGAATATAAAACAAAACGACATTTCTAGCACTTGTCTAGTTTATTTTATCTTATACAGTCATTATTATGTTTTTCTTTTTTGTTTTCCTTGAATAAGTCATGATATAATGTTATATTCACTAAGCCTAGCAACCCACAAACTTCTATACCTAACATAACATATTTCCCCCCAATTTTTCCCGAATTCCCATGGAAAATTTGAATTTCTTGCCAAATTCTTCTCAATGGAAAAATTACATTCCCGTACACCACTATTCGCTACTATTCTGAGGTTGCAGCTGTCCAATTTCTCAACAGGAATTGCAGCAGCAATGAACACTTCAACTTCTCCCAGCANACTATTCTGAGGTTGCAGCTGTCCAATTTCTCAACAGGAATTGCAGCAGCAATGAACACTTCAACTTCTCCCAGCACAAATTCTTCTTTGTGCTGTTAAACTCGTTTAAGTACTGACCCCGCCTCATGAACTGAAAGGTGATATTTTGCTGTTTGTTGTCTTTGTTTATTCCTCTCTGACTAAATGTGTTTATTAAACGTATCTTTCCTTTCAAACTACAAGAATATACACATCAATATTAGCAACCAAGGATGCCTGAAGAGTTTTTTTCCCATTCCCAAAGGGTGCAGAATTGACCTTCCATGGAGGTTATCTGTCGTCAACCAGCCAGCCAAGAGAGGGAAGATGCGAGGACACTGTGCTGGCTGTTAAGAAACAACTTCCTCCTCAGTTGTGTAATGGGAGGAAGAGGAAACACCACACACTAGTTGCTAGGCAACCAGTTCCCCTCCCAAAAGGTGTGTACGATGAAGAAACTATATCATGCCTGGCCATGCCGAGCAAAAGCGCAGCATGTCTAAAGATAGCCTAAGGTAAGAACAAAGTGCTTCCTCTCCACTTACAAAATGTGTGTGGGGAGGAAGCAAGGCCATGCTGTGCTGATTAGAGACAAATGGAAGGAGACAAGAGCACAATACCTGCCACATTTGTTGATAAGAAGTACACTTCCTGTTACCAGACATTTGCATAAACAAATTTAGGGAAATCTGCACTGTTTACAGGGAATCAAGAGTGAGCCAGGAACATAATTAATATTTGTTACATTTAAAACAGGCGCTGTTCATAGTTATTTTTGTCAAGTAACTCACCTATAAATTATTAAAACAACAGGCACACTCCCAATTTTCAAGAAAATTTTTTAGTATAAAATGTGCAATTTTTTGATAAAATTGTATAAGTGTACTGCAAAAATTACAAATGACAGCTGTATCAAACAGTACGCTGTTACAAAGATTGAATGAATGCACTCACAGTCTGAACTGCACTGGCAGAACTTTTCACAGAAATTCCCCATGGTGATGCACATGCACTCATTCAGCTCGCAGGGTCGGTTTGGATGGTCACACGGTGTGAAGTTACACACATGATTTGAGCTCGAATCCTTTTTCAGCTGGTTCTTGCGGCAGTGCATGGACCACAGGCGGACTTTCTTCTTCTTCTTGCGTGGAGGAGTGAAGTCTTTCAGTGATTCTTCTGTTGGGATGTCTGCCGCCTCTTTCAGGGCAAACTGGTACACCTGCAAAAAACCGATTTTAATAGGCAGAAGTCTATTAAAAAAGTATGATATACTAATGGTGTAAACACCTCCCCCGATTCCCAAAATGTTAAAAACATTGAGCAGTATGAGGTATTACCAGGCATTGAAAGTAGGGATGTCACACTCGATTCCACGATTCATCGATACCCTCGATTCTTGAAGAATTGTATAATTGAGTATCGAAAGTCCAAGAATCGAAGCAACAAAATCCAACTGCTACAAATACATAACCTATCACCTCTCAAAAACGGTTTAAAATTACTTTATTTATGACAGTAAATGATAGGGGTGTGCGAAGCTTCACATTTTCGAAGTCGAATTGAAGACTTTTGTACCTTTGACTTCATCTTTGAATAAAAAAATCTTTGAGTGAAAAGTCAAAGATTTTCACCAAGTTTTTTTTTCCCATCTAAACTAGTATCAAAACCAGCAGCCAATATCATTTATAGGGGTGTGCGGATATTCGAAAATTTGAATAGTTGGCAAATAATAATTTTCGAATTATTTGCATTCAAACTTCGAATATCTTACAAAGTTTGTAGTTTTTATCCCAAGCTCTACCCTGCTGAGATAATCTACCAGATTGACATTGATGAGGGTCGGTCATAAAGCTAGGGGAGGGCGAGAATGGTTTTTACAGCAGCCCACTTCCCTTTGTTTCTTTGTTTCTTTCTCTCTCCCCCCCCCCTCCCACTCTTTTTGTTAGGTGAACAAGACATCATGCCTGACAAACACCAATGGAAGCCGGTTTAATAGGAGGGTTACCCACCATAACATAACACAAATACAGTGTGTATTTTCTGTCTCGAAAAATTCATGTTTCTTTGCCCTTCTAATTTTGACATTTGCAGTGATGTCATAAAAGTTAACACATTTATCTCGTGCGGGAGTTGGGCTGACGTACGTACCACAGTTGATACATCTTTTTGGAAGAACTGCACACTTTCCTTGTAAGCAGTGAAAGTGGCTCAACTCTCTTGCTCCGAGATCCTAATGCCACCACCATCCAGCAAGTTTACTATCTAGCCTGACATTGACAAGGGTCCTTGGAGGAGGAAAGGGAAGAGGCCAAATGTTGATAGCCACCCATTGAAATCACTGCAGTGGTGGTGCCAAATGGGACTGGAGTATTGTAGTTTTTATAAAGTTTGTAGGTATCTAAATGTATAATGATTACTTTCTTGCAGATTTTGATATTTCAGTTTTTCAGCAGTACAAGATTAGAATCCGTTTTATTCCATAGCTCAGTGACTAGTAGGCATACATTTTTTTGGCAGTAACAGTACAAATGAATTGAATACTCTTGAAAACTGTAGCCTACAATAAATTAATATATATATATATATATATATATATTTTTTAATCCTTCGACTTAGATTTTTCTTCGAAATTCTTTTGCTTCGACTTTGCTTTGCATTTAAAAAACGACCCTCCCACATGCCTAGTAAATGAATCACTCTTGGAAAATTTGTGCTTGAAAATATGAGATGCGGAAATAATCTGAAAATAACACTGTACTGGCAGTGTTCAAATATACCATTTAGTATATTAGTATTTAGTAGCTTCAGTTTGGTCGCGATTTCGTAGTTTTGTTTTTAGCAAGTTTCATTACATTCTAAAAACTAGGAGTGTGCGGGATCCCGAACTTCGGGAAAAATTTAGGGAATTCATAACGGTTTTCTCGTCAGGAATAATTTTTTTAGGATATTTTTGGGAAAATTTATGTTCACGTCTGTTGTGTTGTTCCAACTAAAATACAAGTCGGGGTTTCATGCGAGAAGCTTTGTATAGACTCTTTACGTAAGCAATTATGATTTGATGAATCAAATATTGTCGAGAAAGTTTTGATTCTTCCGCTTATTCACAGATTTCAAAGATTGTTTCACAAGCTAAAAAAAAATTTTGTACATCATATATTATGTAATGTTAACACTACTTATTTATTGCAAAAATTAACTAAAACTGGTTGCAACTATTAGGAAGTTGTAAACCGTGCGCACTGAATATGTCTTATATGCGAGCGACATCTATAAGTTGCAAGTATTGATTGCTGGTTGATATGGGACGCGAGTTTCGATATACATAACCTAAACATCCACGTAAAAATAAGCTAGTACACGATGAATGTTTAATTCAACTCCAAATGTTTAACTATTTTACTGAGATCTAACATGGTGTTTTTTAATATGGGTTTGGTTAAAACGATTTGTAACACGCCAGCAAATTGTCTTTGTTCTTTGTTCGGAATGTGTTTGTTTTTAATTGTGTGTTGTGCTTACTCGTCGCCGGTACGTCGACATATTCCAAATGTAGCAAATTTGCTATGTGAAAAAATATAATTAATATACTTAACTACTCGTGATTCAAAGCGTATGTGTTCACGGACGTTAAACTTCCACTGAAAGTTAATTTGAGTAAATTTGTGTCAATGTACACACATTTTACTACCAAAAATGCTATTCTTGCAAATAAACTATGTGGACGAAACATATACATGTATATATAATATAAATATATATGTATGTTTTCAATATTATCTCATATGCCTTTTTTGAATTTTTTGGAATTTCATATGAGTATGCTCCCGCTGTTCATGTTATATTATTTGTTAGTAATAGGCCTACTACCAATGTAGGCCTAGTTTAAATAATTAAATTTCACTCCCTCCAATACAGTATTTAGTTCTGTAAAGTAATTGTCTGTAACTAAAAGAATCACGATTTTTGGAATCGAGAGTGGTATTGGCATCGAGATCGAGAATCGAAAAAAGTGGAATCGTTACATCCCTAATTGAAAGTCCATGTTCAATCATCTCTAGTG
Source organism: Clitarchus hookeri (assembly GCA_002778355.1). NCBI lineage: Eukaryota > Metazoa > Arthropoda > Insecta > Phasmatodea > Phasmatidae > Clitarchus > Clitarchus hookeri. The sequence goes on along the minus strand of NQII01004695.1, from coordinate 148,758 downwards.
TAAGATGATCATAATTTTTACAAGAAATATTAATTTAATTGAATAGTCAGAAGTCTTCTGAATAAAAGATACCACAGAAAAATATCTGCAACCTCCCTTGTCACCAAACAATTACAAAAACTGTAACATTAGATACTGCATACTTTTTTTAGAGCACAAATTCAGTTTTTTATGTGCTCTTCTGGAAAAACCAAAAGATATTACAACAAAAAATTAATTTATATTAATAAACAGAATCATCCGAATACAATGTTACCACAGAAAGGTATCTGTGACTCCATTAACGCCAGTCAATCATAAAAACGCTAACATTGGACATGGTGTACTTTTTTTCTGAGTGCAAATTCAATGTTTGGTAGCCACCTGCAAAAAAATCTGAGGATATTTCAACAAAATATTAATTTATGTTAATAAATAGACATCTTATGGATAAAATGAAACCATTGAAATGTATCTGTGACCTCCTACATTACATAAACTACTATAATATCAGTTTTTTCCTTCAAACAATATTTAGCTGAAATAAAAAAAAGTTTTCCAATATTTATCAACAATCTATTAAATTCAGATTCTAAATACAGGCATTATAAAAGTGTCCAGGTAAACATACCCAAAGCAAATTATTTAGAAAATACATGTTTATATTTAGCCTGTTTAAAAAAACCCGAAAAAATCCTGGGTTTTGAATAAAACCCAAGTGGGTGGGGTTATTAAAAACAACTGGTTTTTTCAAACCTTGATTTATATTACTTCACTGTTAAAACAATTATACAGGTCTACATATGGTAATTTGTAGTTTTCTAAGAACAAAAAAAAATATTCGCCTAAATAACTTGATTGCATTAATTCACTTTTACCTCACAAGTCAGAATGATAAAACAACCTATTAATTCTTCTATATTTTGGTTTTTCCCGCAGATGCTATTGAGGGTAACAAAACATTCAGTTGAGCCGGGCCAATCTTTCTTATTGCTGTGCTGTTGGCAATAATTTGTTTAACGTACACATACTCTTGTTATATTTATACTGTAATAATTGTACACTGCAACGTTAATATAATGAAAAATGGCAAATTCTCCCATTACAACTTGCACTGCCATATCAAAAACTTTCACATTCAGTTTAAATCTTCACATATTCCAATACCTCAACAAAAACCATAACATCTCTTTCAATACTCTTGAATCTTGCTCCCACAAGCAATTGATTACATAATAAAACATTCTAAAAATTGATTCAGCATAAAGTATCATTTGAACCAACTATGTTTTTACAGTTTCACAATTCAATCTTACACAATTATTTCCTGATTTTATGAAGCGTTCGCTTATTTTGCAATTTCAAAGAACTAAAGCAAATTTTGTGAAAAATTCACGACTTCACACCTTCCAAATTACAGGTGAGACTACAATTTTGTAGGTCTGATTTTCCTTGCAAATTGAATTGTGGAAGTTGTTAATGTATTAAATTTGTGTCTTAAGGTCCTGCTACATTGGGCTAATGGCAAGCAGTGCAGCGCAGTAATGACCAAGTTCACCAACTTTTAACTTGGGGTCAGGAGCTGATCAGCAGCCGATTGGCAGGATGCACATGATTCACCACCAATAAATATGTCATGATAGATGAGACAATGAAATGTGAGATTGATCTGCGCAAGCACAAATAAAGGTGGGAAAACCAGTATTTCATTTAAATGGTAAATATTGTAATAATACAGTCAACTCTTTGTTTCTAAGACCCCTGAAATATCAACCCTTTCAAAATAACAACCCTTCTTTGGATAAACATAAAACAAATATAATTGAAAAAATTATTTTGATAACAATAATGTTTTTGGGAACTGTGATGTCTTAGAATCAAGAATTTACTATATTATTAGAGACACCTGTTTTACGCGGCACGCGAAATAAACACGAAATACACAGTCTCGCGAAAAATAACATACCTCGCGAAAAACAACAAAACACACAAAAAATGTGCGAAAAATATAGTATTTCGGCAAGTATAGATCACACATTTAATATTTTAACCTAGTTTCTAAGGAAGTAAAAAAAAATTAATAACTTTTCACTTGTGCAATAATTTGTACACACACATTCATAAACAAAATAACCATCCCGGATGCGTAAAATGTAAACATGTTGGACTTCGGCCATAGATGCCGTACATAAGAACATTTCGCTGCTGTACAAGACAAATATACGTATTTCGCATGCCCGCCACCGCGTCACAAGTGCGCATTGATAGACGCCATGTTTGTATGGAATTGTGACTTAATATTTACAGGAATACAAAAATTCAGTGCGGCCTATACGTGAAACAATAATTATCCCTCATTTATCATCAAATATTTCTGGTGGGCCTATACACGCACACAGCTTTACACGTCGTGTAAATCCACATGTTAGAGACGCTAGTTCGATAAATCGATTCAATATACAGTTGGGATCGACAAGTTGACACAATCAATTAGAGGTGAGCCGATATGGTTTTTGAGCCTTATCCGATATTTCCAATACAAACTTACCGATATTACCGATACTGACTTAACAAGGAAAAATAACATTATTGCATTTTTCAAAAAATTAAAAACTTTATTTTAAAAACATTTAGCTAAATAAATTCTAATTGTCTTCGTTTTTATAGTTTCAGTGATAGGTCTAACTATTACGATAAATATAAATCTAGGAACCACATATTAAGCTTAAGCATATTTATAAGACAAAAATAATCTCCAAGAGCATGTCATTAAGCAATGAAACTCTTAAAAAAAACACAACACTTCAAATGGTGCATACGTTCAAGGTGCCGTTTTAAGTTTATGGTACTATGCGACCTCGATGATTGTAATGACGCAATATTCATATTTTTTCGGAACTCGGGTGTAAAATTCTTTCGTGTTTGTGAAGCTTTGGGAAAGCTTCGGAATATTTTTATCGTGTTTCAGTTTAAAGCCGTGGTGGCTCGTTTCCCGTGTTTATCAGGCAGACGTGTGCGTTTGTAGGTTAATGGGCGGACGTCTGCTGTTTACGTTTTATCAGTAGTCCGGTTACAGTTTCATTTCGAACGTCAGTTGTTTTCAGTGTTTTGGGAAGCGTCAGCATTAAGTAGATTAGTTCGTTTCTGTGGATCAGGCGACATCTACAAGTTTTAGTTCCTCCGGCGCAGTTTTACTGTGTCATCCAAATTTTATACGGAACGAGAGGTTAGTTTATCGGGATGTTGAATGCGTCGACAGCTTTAGTTCCTCCAGCGCATTTTCAGGCAACGTCAACAAGTTTTTGTTGTACTAGAGCAGGGGTGGCGAACCTTTATGTATCAGCGTGCCATTTTTTCTAAAGAAATGTTCAATGAGGCCATAGACGTGCCGTCAGATAATTTTAACTTAGTGATTATTAGAAAAATAATAATACTAAACACTATCTACTCAAAACTCTTTATTTACTACCAAAAATACATTTTGCAATGTCAAATAATAAATGTTTCAGTTGTACGCATAATTCAAATTACATTAGTGTGACTTCTGTTGTTGCAGATTAGATGACAAATAATTTATATTAGGGTTGTAAGATGTTACTTTTAGCAGAATGCATGCTGAACTGGAGTCATCTGTCAAACGGTTTCTAAGCGAGTCTTTAATGTTATTCATCTCTGAAAATAATGACTCGCAGGCATAGGTAGATGAAAATATGGTTAAAATAGCACGAGCCAGCTTCTTCAAACAGTTAAATGTGTCTGGAAACGAATTCCATGTTTCCAAAATTTTGATACTGGCATTTTTACTTATATTGCTTGACAATCTTTCTGTTTCAATTAATTCCAACTCTTTCCTTGCTTCAATAAATTTTTGAATCCATATTGAACTAGACTGGAAATCAATCAGCTGCATTTCAAATTCTTCAATTTCCAACCAATCGAATGGGGACAAATTCAGTTTATCAAATGAAGTCACATCAGGGTACATAATAAACTTTAGTGTTTCCGATAATTCTCTGAACTGAGAAAATCTCGCTGAGAATCCCTTGATTAAAGAATTAATTACGGAAATAAATTCTTCAGTTACTTCTCCACCTGGTTTCTCATGTATATCTAAATGGTTGAAATTTTTTTTCAAGTTTNAATGTGTCTGGAAACGAATTCCATGTTTCCAAAATTTTGATACTGGCATTTTTACTTATATTGCTTGACAATCTTTGTGTTTCAATTAATTCCAACTCTTTCCTTGCTTCAATAAATTTTTGAATCCATATTGAACTAGACTGGAAATCAATCAGCTGCATTTCAAATTCTTCAATTTCCAACCAATCGAATGGGGACAAATTCAGTTTATCAAATGAAGTCACATCAGGGTACATAATAAACTTTAGTGTTTCCGATAATTCTCTGAACTGAGAAAATCTCGCTGAGAATCCCTTGATTGAAGAATCAATTACAGAAATAAATTCTTCAGTTACTTCTCCACCTGGTTTCTCATGTATATCTAAATGGTTGAAATTTTTTTTCAAGTTTGGGAAATACTTGTAGTTTTTTGTAGTAATATCGTTCCTGAAAACATGTAGTTTAGCATCAAAAGCGCGAATGAGATCTATCATGACGATAATTGTTTTATTTGTGCCTTGAAGCTTTACGTTCAATTCATTGAAATGTTGGCATATGTCTGTAAAAAACATCAATTTTGAAAGCCACATAACATCCAACAACTCTGGGTATTGTTCAATTTTTCCCTCATTTTGCACAAACAGTCTGATTTCTTCCAAGCAGTCAACAAATCTTTGAAGTACGTTCCCGCGGCTCAGCCAGCGAACATTATTATACATCAGTAAGCCATTATATACCGAGTTGACTTCATTCAACAAAGCATCAAACTTTCGCTTATTTAAAGCGTGCGACGATATGAGGTTGACTATTTTTGTGACTACCGCCATTACCTTATCAAGAGATGTTAAACCACTCTTAGCACACAAGGCTTGTTGGTGAATTATGCAGTGGAATTCAAGAATCGAATGTCCTACGTCTGTTTGAAATAAACTTATGAAACCATTTTTTTTGCCCACCATACTTGGAGCACCATCAGTTGTGACTGAAACAATTTTTTTAAAATCAATTTCTTTCTCAGCAAGCGAATTTTTAACAGCCGTACAAATATCTGTGCCCTTTGTAGTTGTTAGCAACGATGTTATCGCAATTAATTCTTCCTTAATGATGTTTCCTACGCAATATCGAGCAAAAACAGCTAAACGTGCAGATTTAGTAATGTCAGTACTTTCGTCAATGCATAGCGATATAAAAGGAGCGGAGTTAATGTCAATTTTTTGTTGATCTGTTATATTTTCGGCCAGTTTTAAGATTCTTTCCTTTATTGTATTTCTAGATAGAGGAGTATCTTTAATGCGCTGAATTATCTTATCTTTATTATCGAAATCATCAAAAAGTGAGGGCGCGCATGCTAACCAGGCTTCCTTCAAAAACTCTCCATCTTGAAAAGGTTTACTATGCCGAGCAATGACATTTGCAGCCGAGTAACTTGCCGCGCTCGTATGACAATTTTTGCCAACATATTTAATCATAGACGTTGACTGTTTATTTCTGTCTTTCATTGCACTTGCAATTAATTCCTTTTGCACTGGTTCGCTTTTTTGACTAAGAGATTTGTGATTTGTTTCAAAATGCCGTTTTACAGACGATGTTCTACATACCACTGTACCAGAACATAAAACACACACCGCTTTGTCGCCTTTACTTATCATGCCATATTTTTCAGTCCACCAAGTTTGAAATTCTCTATTACACTTACTATCTTGCCCTTTTTGTTTTTTTGCTGAACTAGCCATGGTAAATAATAGTTAAAAATCAACTTTAAAATACAGTTGTGTCAACGAAATTGAACGAACGAAAACGTCAACAAACTATGCGTCATTAGCAATTGTAGTCCACGACGTAACTAAGGCAAGACAATAACAAACGAGCGCGCTTTCCGCCCGCCGCCCCGCGCACCGCACCCGTTCACTCCTTAGCGTAGGTCCGTAGGATCACTCGCGCGCGTTCGTTCCTAATATAATACTGATACCTCCCTATTTGCGCTATGGCGTATAAGTCTGTATCTGCTCTCTGCGTAGGGCGCCAGCAATGGATGCTAGTCCTCAGTGATAGGGCGTGTAAATATGTTGACACTACTGTTCGTAGTTCAAATTTACCAAATGAATTTGAACTTCCTTGAGAGTTCACGTATGTCGTTTTATTTTTCGCTTAACAAGGTTCTTCACACTTGCTGCATGTCTCTACTTAGCTTGTCTCGAGGCGCTGGTTCGTCTCTCGGCTGGGGCTGACTCCGCTCCGGTGTCGAACTCGGGGCTGCTTCGTCACCTCGTCGGGAGGCTGCGACAGTTCCTCGCAGATTGGTCTTGGCGTCGTGATGCCTTCTCTCGAACTCCACTCCTCCCGGCTCCACTCCTCTTTCCTCGACTCGCGTACGCCGACTCACTCCCTCCGCGTCTGTGGTAGAACTGACCTCTTCTCGTCTGCTCCTCCGCCGTTTTATTAGCCCGTTAGCCATATTAAAACGCCTCATCTCGCACGTGGCTGGGGGCTGAACGCCGCGCCCTTGGTCGTAAACACGTGTTCGGCGCTGCGGCTATCCGCACGTGGTCTCAGCGGCGCCGGCGATTTTGGCATTAAAGTTTTATGGCTTCGCCCACCACGTGCTCGAGTGGGATACCCGGCCCCAGTTGTATAGGGCTTAGCGTCCCCCTTTCCGCTGCGAGACACACGTGTTCCTTCCTTCCCGGAATTCTGGTGTTATTGTTCCAGCACGCTCGCCAAAGCTATTAGCTGGTTTTTGGCAGTAGCCAGCCTGCGAGAGAAATGCAGCTGTGGGCTGTGAAACCTTTTAACGTTTTCGACGCAGCTGCGAGAGGCTGTGCCTTCTCGTCGCGGCGGAATCCTGGCGTCATTCTTCTGGCACGCTCGCCGAACCCTTAGCTGGTTTATGGCGGCTGTTCGCGTTTCCTTGTCGTTGCGAGTTTCGACAGTGTGTGCCTGCTGACGGAAAAATATATCTCGGGATGCAGAATGCATCAATACGTCATAGTGAACTTTGTTATTTTAAACTAAAATGCAAACCTTTTGATCCGTGGCGTGGCGTGCCCAAAATATTGTTTCGCGTGACATCAATGGCACGCGTGCCATCAATGGCACGCGTGCCATTGGTTTGCCATCCCTGTACTAGAGGGGAGGGTAGTTTCTGTTGACGCTGCAGCAGTCGATAACGTGTTGAGCGCGGGACACGTGCAGTTTTAGATGACGCTGCTGGTGCAAGACAGAACAAAATAGGCGCGTCTGTCTGTCACCCTTAGAGCAGTCAGAAGAGTCTTCTTCGAGTCAGTCGTTAGGGAGAGTTACGTCACTTCATCTCGCCCGTGAGGGCAAGTCAGGGCAGTCGTCAGAAGCATCATACAATGCTAGCCTAGGCCGCGTTCGGGCAGGATGATAACCCCCACATCGGCAATTAAACTTTATTATTTCATTTCTCAGCCGGTGTGGGAGGTAACAGCAGTTATTATTTCTTCGGGCTAATTTTCAGACATTAATAAACTGTAACCTACTGTGGCGCTGTTTCTGCACTGGTACTTTTATATTTATATCAAGAGAGGTTCGTACTCTGCAAACTAAAAATCCGTCTGTGAACTGTGTTGCTCAATAGTTAAATAAATATATATAAATACAAAATACTCTGGAACTTTATTTCTTTCTTAAGTAACTAGCGTTCAATTAACTGAGTCTCGTGTATTCTACCGTTGAGCAAGCCGTGGCAACGTAAACATTCGGCAGTGTAAGCGGCTGAACATTACAAGATGGCGCCTAACCTTTGAGACTGATATATTATAAATCTTAACGTCACAAGGCCGCACTATTACATGATGTACCGCTTCTCGAAACCAAACATTTGCAAATATTGTAAACAGCCTTGCATTCTTGCGTGTTGCTTACGGTAAAAAAATTCCACAAGTCATTTTTTTTTCCAGCCAAATTATTTGTTTATTGCTGGCTCACGTAAATAATTTCACAGCATTCGTACCCTAACCTAACACAGTCATATTACTACAGCAACAGCAAACAAGCCAACAAAACAAACAACAAAAAGATAAACGGTCGGAATAGCGCCGCTAGGCGGCAGTAATGTGTAGCATGTAACCAACATTACAATATTACATAAGTTCTTTTTTATGCGTCGCCGTGTTCGCTGTTTGTCATGAAACTATTAAGACAAAATATTTTTGGAGGTAATCATAAATATTAATTATGGTTAATAATATACATGTGTTAGGCTGATTAAATGTTAAGTTTTGTTAATGCTGCAAGCTTGCCTACATAGATAAAATTCAGTAAACGCAAATGGTGGCTACTATTGTTTTTTTGTATACATGTTTTGTAAACAATCATGATAAACGTGCTTAATTTTGCTTTAGAAATAAACACAGCCAGTTGGGTACTTTAGTAAAAACCAATTTAAAAAAAGTTATTATTTTAATAAAATCAAATAGTGAGCTAAGCCACTCCAATTATGGCAAGTTGAAAACAGCATCATCTTAGATTTTTAGGGCAAAATATCGGTTATAATATTGGCGATTTAAACATGAATTGCGCACAATTCCGATTGTTACGATATCGGCCGGTTTCGATATATCGGTACCGGTATCGGCTCAGCCCTACAATCAATGTTTCGAAAACATCCCCGCTGAAGCAATATCGCTATGTTTTGGAAATAAACTGATCTTGGTGACAAACTAATTTTGTTTGCATTTCATCCCTTTTCACTTTTAATCGCATAATTAATGTAATCTTGTTGGTAGTACACAAATATGTTTTTTTTTCTCTAGAAAACATAAGATGCACCTTTAATGCTTTCCAAACATTTTATTTTTGTGCCATCACCAAAGTAGCCAAAATTTGTCACAATATGAAATATGTGCGAGCGCTAGCATTTTTTAACAAAATATATACATTTTTTTTCTCATATTACCAAACCATTTTTTTTCTCCACCAAATTTTAGCGAAATTTGTGACGAAATAAATTTTAAATTGACGAAAAATGCACCGAAATCAATTAAAAAAATTGACGAAAACTATCAAATTTTTTTACCACAAACAAATGTCTCTATGTATTATATATAATAAAAATATTTGGTTTACTTAATACTTAAATGGCAAAAATTTCAAATGTGTGCATAAATTAATGAGCAAACATAAATAAAGTGAATGCCCTGCCATCTACAGCACATTAATGCAACTATGTTTGTCAGCAGGGGATCAGCATTAATTGTAGCACGCAGAGAGTGATGATTGACACTGCAGTCAGTATCAACAGGATATACAGAGTTAGCATCAGCCTTCTGCAGCAGGGACATTACAGTTTTATTTGTGCATTTTTATGCAACTGGAGAAAGGGACGTCTATGTATCTTTTTGTTCGGTAAGCAGTGAATAAATAGCAGTCCATGAAAATTAATTGTAAACATGATCAAATATCTGTGCCTAACATTGGTTTATCCATTAAATTAAAGTCAAATTACTTAAAAATGAATTCAGTTTAAATTTCTAAATTTAATATTAAATAATTAAAACTCAAAATTTTTAATATTCGCAGAAGCCCAATGGTAAGTAATTTTAATTTACGTAAAATGGAACTTGATGAAGTAGAAAATTGTGGTTCTACACTTCATCAAAAACACAAAGGCAAGAAACATAGCTGCAATCCATGTTTTAAAGTTGCACTTTTACTACAGTAAAACATCTTATGTTCATGATGACTGAATTTTTTCATTCTGCCTCTATACAATAAGGGTTCGAGTTATTTTTTGTGGCCATCTTATATTTGGGTTTCTATGGAAACTCAATGTTTTAGATATTTTCATGACAGCACATAGGTCATGTACAGCAATTAATTTTTGCTGTGCACACAGTTTATCTATTAAGAACATATATCAAGATTCCAGAGTACTGTAACAAACAATTTATAATGGATAGATGCTTACAGACAGCAGTTTCAATATGTTCCAAATGAAATGCCATAAATGTTTGCACAGCCACTCTTAAATGCAATTTTTACGTCAACCATAACTGTATCTGAAATAAAAATATAACAATACCATCTAGACTTTCTACTTAGCCAAGAACAAATACAAGACACTGCAAACAGAACCTACCATCACAAACAGGAGAGATTATAGAATCTTAAGTGTTTGCTGACTAAGCGCTGCTAGTACTGGCACATCTCAAGCTGCCTGTACAACCCATGTTGATATCCAAGGGTGATGGTTTTTTTAGGTGGAAAAAACTGAGGTTGCAGTTAGCTTCCAGCAGTAATTACTGCATTCACATAAATGTGCTCACACATCACACACACAGTCTGGGGAAGGTGAACTATGTAGTGCCAACCTGAACGTCCACACCACCCCAGCAAGCAAGTCCCTATAATGCGGTAGTAGAATATGGCCCAAAGTATTTGGTACATAAATTCTTTAGTAAAACACGAAAACACTGAAAAATTATAAATATTGACGACACCAACTGTCTGATTCAAATGGGGTTGACTTCTAGCTTCCCCCTGAGAGTTAGGCAAAACTTATCAATACAGAGGTGTGTCCCCTATTCACCCTACTTGGTGAGAGTGTTGGGCGAGCCGGTATTTCTATGATCTTTTATACAGCAGGCGGAGAAGCAGGCTTGATGATGGGCAGCAGGTGTGGGGGGTCGAGATCAAGCCTCTGAACCACAGGCCATGAAGCGGCTACTGGCTGGCGGTTCAGGGGAGTCGGCAGCAGCGACATCCCTGATATCGCACTAGAGATAAAGATACAGCGGGAGTTTGGCTCCATGAGGGGGTAGGCACACACGACGCCCGTCTCAACAAGGCAAACTCCTCCCCCTCCTTGTGGTAAATTCTGGGGGAATTAGGCCCTTGCTCTGCAGAGTGCTTGGATTGGGGAGCAATTATTTTCACCTCCTTCTTCTGACCAGCCCGGTGTCGAGGTATGGACACAGATGCAATAAAGTGATGTTACGTTACATAGGTCCAAAATAAAATAAGGTGAGCAAATATTATAGGATTTAATGGGTGGTCAAAGATACAGGCACTGCCGTTGCTAGTTAGATCAATAACCAATTTGAGCAGAGCCGGGGTGGAAGGAGATGGCATAGTCCACCCGGGGAGGATGTGACTCTCCCTGGTGCCGGTGCCATGGGTGGGGTGTACCCTGCTTGGTCCTTACCAGAGGGTCAGCGTCTCTAGAGGTGTGACCTGCTGGGACTTATGCCTCTCACAGCGTTACCTGCCAGCAACCAGTACACCAAACTCTGACACGAAGTGCGAGCGTCCACTTAAGGCTACGGAAGACGATTCTAATTCCCAGCAGCCAGACGTATGCCTGAAAGTGCAAGAGTAGACACACACGGCAGGTAAGAGGGAAAGAAGGTATTGAAATGAGAAACTAATGACTGGCACAAATGAAGTAAGTGAGATATTTGTTTGTTCCATTTAAAGACAACATAATATATCTCCAACCTGCGCCTAAACAGTGTATGAAGGACAACGGATAGGTTTGCCAAGCAATATACAGCAGCTGATATAGCAAGTTACATGAGTGAAATCTCAGGGCGAGAGTAACCCCAGGATAAATCTAAGTTCAGCGCAACATGCCATTCGGGGTGACGACTCGGAACTCAGTTTGAACACTAGCGCATGCAATAGCAAAGAAGCAATATGTGTTGAAAAACAGGTAAATAGCAAGCTAACAAACAAGCAAGAAGCAAAATAGTACACGAGCTATGTATAGCAGTTTGGCTGCAGAACCACTTTACAGCTAATTGCCACAATTCTGGCATCTACAGCAGTATTTCAAGGGCCCTGAGAGCATTGTGAGTAAGGGGTGGAACAATGTGGCTGGATGGAGGGTGTAACCACCCCTGTGCATGGCTGAGGTGTTTCTTCAGTAGCTGCCTTGTCCACTCACTCTCTGCTGAGTGACTGGGTCCACCCACTTTCAGGTAGGAACATCAAGGCGGGCAGGTTGCCAGTCACCAGGCAGCAAGCTTACTCAATGTCTCAAAGTATATCCTTCAAGACAACAGCGGGCGTGAAATGTGACTGAGCTCGACATCACAGTGGTTTAGGGGAAGTGCCAGAGGCAGAGACTACATATGGTTAAACAACCACAGTTTTGGCACATCAAAATTTAAACAGGAAGTTAAGATTTTGATGCAACAATCCCTCAGATTACTTGCAGTTCATAGCTCACTAACCTAATATGCAATGAGGTGATGTAGGAGAGATTCTCAGCTGTCCCAGGCAGTTTGCAGTAAGCACTGTGGTACAAAAATGCCACACACTAGCAAGTCCTAACACTTAATTCAAAGAATTGACAGCTGTGTTTGCAACACATGTTTGTTTATAGCATGTAAGTTCAATTACCTGCTGGCAAGTCTTGGTAAGCATGAGTTGCGCAATGGCACAGTAGTTAGTGAGGAAAACCTTGTGCAGGGCACGGAACAATGACTGCTCTGCCCCAATCCACTCTTTACTTTCCTCTGGACTGTGCATACCCAGCAGTGAAAAGGATGTGCGAGTGGACACTGGTTCTTGTGGCCCCTCTGCCACAGCACAGCTACTGGAGGGCTTCACTATGTTCTGGGGCTCCTTGCTTGAGTTGCGCTTCATCTCTGTGCATGACACCAACAGTCTTCACTCAAAATCAAAATTACACACTAAACATTCAGAGTAACAGCAGAAATCATACATAACACACAAGTTTAACTTCACTCACCATTACAAGCATATTCACTCTGTACAATAGTATACAACAAAAAACACCTGTGTCAACCCAAGTGGACTCTCTATGTACCACAAAAGCATGTACTGAAAAATGGTATCCAGCTCAAATTTTCAGTGGTTTCTGCAAAATTCATATATAAATAATGATAACATTATCCACTTTTATTGTTTATCAAATATTGCATAGCTCAAAAACCCTTTCAGTCCCATCACTTAAAAATTTCACACAATGATAGTTTTTAAGCTGACTGTTTATACAAATGTTAATAACTGGATGTGAAATAAGTTAAACGCGGTGCTCTCCAGTTCAGCTGATGCTTGGGAGTCAGGAAGTTAGGCTCGACCTGCTTCCTCCCCTTACACGCCTAACAAGAGGGGAAGTGGTTACCTAGCAACCAGTGTGGCATCCTCACGTCCTCTCTCTCAGCCAAGCACCTTTCTTCCTCACCTTACATGGCAGTGAGAGGGAAAACTGTTATCTAGCAAAAAAAGCTGTCTCCTCTCTCTCTCTCTCTGAAGCACATACATACTTGCTTTCTCCCCTTACATGCATGGCCAGAGGGGAATTGATCGAGTACCTAAAGCATTAAAAATAACTAATTATGTGATCTCAGTTCTTAATGACACACGGTTATCCTGTCAAACACACTGCACCACAGAGCAGCTAAGTACACCATTGAGTCTGACCTCTAACAAGAGCACTGCGATTACTGCGATGGTAATCCACTACAGCACAGTGCCATTCTTACACGTTTCCAACGCTCTCTAAGATCACAGAAATGTTAACAAGATTATCCCTTGCTCAAAATAGTTGCACCTATCATCACTGTAGTATTACAAAGCAAATGTTCATTATAACCAACAGTACTGCAAATTTTTAGATGTATAATTTACACAATAATTATATACAGTATTCTCTATCTATTAGTTCAAGAAGTTTCAAATTTGGGAACAGAAGGCAGAGCAGTCTCTCTTTAAATACTCAAGAAATGTATAAGCCACGCACATATGCAGATTTGTCAATCATTCATTTTACATTTATTCAAAACCGCAGTAATGAGGGTTGTCAGTATTTACCCCCCGAGGGCTTAAATTATTTTTTTGCAAAGATGTTTTCTTTTGCATTTAAATGTTGTTTGTCCCCATAAAGTACATGTTTAATTCTATCTGGTGTAAATTCAACTTGATTTAAAAAATATACATTTTTGTATACTTTAGAATTTTTTTTATACAAAACTTACATTTATTTGTAAACATTGACTTTTTTGTGTTCATTAAATTTGAGATAGAGAAGTAGGAATTTTAATACGTAATTAAATAATTTTACTGCAACGATGTATAAGAAGATATTAGGCATGTTAATATATATATATATATTTAAAACACTCATGCTTAAAATGTGCTGGGCTTGTCAATGTCCCCTTGAGAGGATTTCAAACCATGTATTATATGTTAAAAAAAAATATTTCACTTACAAGGCATGCTTATGAATAAATGTTTAACATAGTTGAGTTTATTTATGATTATAATTCATAAACTATAATTCTCAGCACTTAATGTGACTTGTATCAATCCCAACAGTTGATACCAAGAATCCACACATGTAGTACCATTGCTCTTCTTGCGTACAGAATCTGGCATAACCACCCACACTGTAGTTATAGGCCTACAATAAGGATAAGAAGCACCACTGGTAAGCTAAAATTTCAATATGTTGTGAAGAAGACATGCAACATTCATAGTATTTTCTGCATCAGGTCAGTGTATTTGCTTCGTGTTCTTGTAACAACTATTTTTGGTGTTTGTAAGTTTACTATAAAAATGTAATATACAAAAAAATCTATTTTTTTGTAATAAATTTTTTTTTAATTACACTAAAATAATTACACAATTTAAAAAAATATTTTCTGCAAAATCATTGGAGAATATTAGCCATTATGCATTTGAATGTACAGTGTAGCATACCTAACCACTATTCCTAAATAAATCCAGGAATCTGGTTGAATCAGAGGTGTTCGGTCTTCACCTTGGCTGGGTTAATCACAAGGTAAAAAAAATAAATGTGTAATAGAAGGGTCTCTCACAGAAGACTAATTTAAACACAAAAAAACCGTTTTTAAAAGATTCTTGAGAAGTATGGTTTGTTGTGTGTGTCACAGTATGTTAATTAGGTCACCTGATTGAAAACTTATGACTATATTTTAAAATATTGAAGAGGGACTCACCGTTATACTATTTTTGCTTGCCACTCTGTGATTATAATGACTCAGGCTCTGCAAAACTAGGATAATCACAGGAGCACAGAAGTCATTACACAGCAGGTTTTTTTGTGTCCATTATAAGATTTTGTTTTTAATGCATTACAAATTGCTAGATGATGATAACTTTGGCAGAGTACAGCTCATTGCATAGGCATACTGACAGTAAATTGGTATAACCAGATAAAGTAAACTTTTTATAAAATAAATAATTTTGTTAAGTGTACCACTTTAGTTTAATTGCAGTCATCTGTACAATTAGAATACAACAACTCATTTGTGAATGATCTAAGATTCGTTTTATTATTCCACTCGTAAAAACAAATTTATAAAAAAAAAAAATGAAATGCCTAGAACTTAATAGTAGGCACTATCTTCTTAAACATTAATGCCAAACTCTGGAAGATTAGCTGCATGATAGTATCAGCAAGGTACCCTACTAGGCTACACCAAGCATATCCTCTTTAATGCGGATTGACTGGCACTTGCGAGAAACTGGAAATATCCTGCCAAACTATCAAGAGTGTAATGTGCAGAGAAGAAAGCATACACCAAGGTCTGAGGAAGACATACTTACCAGGAACAACCTTCTGCCAGTTTCCACCCCTTTGCTAGAGAGGTGGGTTGATCACACAGTACTGTTTACTACACCAGAAATGCTTATTAGCATATTATAGAATGTAACATTTCCAGAAAATATGATACCATCGTTAGCAGAAATTTAAACATCATCACAGAACTACAATGACCTTATAAATCAGGTAAATGGTATGTACCTTTGTCATACTTGTTGCTGTCGTTACTATCCTCCGAGCTGGCCTCATTACCAGAGTCCACGGAAGCCTGCTTACGAACTTTGCGAGGCTTCTGCTGCTTTCCTTGCTCGGAGCCTGTGGCTTGGGCCTCTGCAGCCTGGCTCTCCCTCTCCTCACGTTCCTTTGTCTGTGCCAAGGCAGCCAACTTCTCACGCATCCCTTCCTGCAACATGAACACAGCAGTAATTTTAGAGTTAGTTACAGTTTGCTTGTACGGTGAATTCTCTATTCACTGTTTACTAGGGGATTGACAAAAAATTTCAATGCATGTGGACTTTCAATGAATGTGGTCTTGAAATGCAGATAAATCAAAAATGGGAGCACAGAATATGTTCTATAGTGCAGACTTTTAATCCATCTGGGTTCAATCAGGGTGGCTAGCAGTATCATCATAGAAAATTCACTGACATTTCCCTGACTCTTCCAGGTATCCTGTTACATTTCCGTGACCAACTTATGCTGCAAATATTAAAAGAATTTTAATGTTTTTCCTCAAATAAATTACAATCTTTTATGGGTAACAATAACATAGCCTACATTTGTGGATGCTTTCCTATCAAAAAAACTTGGGTACAAAGATGACAAATGGAAAAAAGCGACACAGATGTCAAATACTAGCGTTCTCATAACNTATCAAAAAAACTTGGGTACAAAGATGACAAATGGAAAAAAGCGACACAGATGTCAAATACTAGCGTTCTCATAACGAGAAAAAAGTCACGATACAAAAATAAGAGACCATACAACATATCAATTCAATGAGAACCGCTGAAAGGTTTTGAATTATTTTTGAAATATGTATTTGCAAAATCTTACACCTACACTTATAAACACATTTTCCACAATGCCAATGCTTGCTGCATTAACAAACAAGACAAACAAAATTAGGAAGAAAATGTGAGTAATAATTGTTGCAATTAAAAATACAACAAAATTGTCCCCAGGCTCATATCATCTTCCTATAAAGGTGGAACAAACTAAAGTAACATTACAATTCATAAGATGATTTGTAGCAGAAATGCTGGAATCCAATATTTTTCTTATTAAATACATTTTTTTTTTTAACTATTTCATCTTAATTCCCTGATCTCACACAAATCTCCCTGACATTTCCAGGTTTTCCCTGATGCTAGCCACCCTGTCAATACATAGAGGTTCCACTGTACTGTTACAGTTAACAGCATCCACACATTGTGAAAAGAAAAACATTGTTACTAGTGCATAAATAAGCTTTTTGAAAAAAAAAAAAAAAAAAAGTTTATCATTGCACAGTTTATTCTTGTGTCTATCTTTCTCTTGCCATCTGACAACTGGACGACAAGAAATATCAGTCAACAAACAATAAGGTGTGTCGCAAAGTCCAAAATAAAAGATTAAAAATGTAGCTGAGAAAATTTGGAGACGGGACAGAAAAGTAGTGGGAAAAAGAAGAACTGCTACAAATAAAATACAGTTTCTTTATTACACGTACAGTAGGTACAATATCATATTGGAGTGAGAGGTAGCGAAAGGAAAATTGAGACCAGGGAACAAGNAGAAATGCTGGAATCCAATATTTTTCTTATTAAATACATTTTTTTTTTTTAACTATTTCATCTAAATTCCCTGATCTCACACAAATCTCCCTGACATTTCCAGGTTTTCCCTAATGCTAGCCACCCTGTCAATACATAGAGGTTCCACTGTACTGTTACAGTTAACAGCATCCACACATTGTGAAAAGAAAAACATTGTTACTAGTGCATAAATGAGCTTTTTGAAAAAAAAAAAAAAAAAAAAAA
>NQII01004695.1:107102-131011 GCA_002778355.1 Clitarchus hookeri | reverse complement strand
AAAAAAAAAAAAAAAAAAGTTTATCATTGCACAGTTTATTCTTGTGTCTATCTTTCTCTTGCCATCTGACAACTGGACGACAAGAAATATCAGTCAACAAACAATAAGGTGTGTCGCAAAGTCCAAAATAAAAGATTAAAAATGTAGCTGAGAAAATTTGGAGATGGGACAGAAAAGTAGTGGGAAAAAGAAGAACTGCTACAAATAAAATACAGTTTCTTTATTACACGTAGTGTAGGTACAATATCATATTGGAGTGAGAGGTAGCGAAAGGAAAATTGAGACCAGGGAACAAGGCCAACCTTTAACATAGTTTATTTTCATATCTTCCCCCTCAAGCAGAATTCTGGAAATCACGGCAGCCAGAGTTGCTCTGCTTAGTGGCCACCCCCTCCCCTATCAACCAACCTCCACAACAATGAACTCCTATCGACACCCACTTATTTTCTATGCCGTGCCTGCCATTCGTGATAAAGCTTAGAAGGGAGACTTTTTCCTCTCCCTTTCTCTATTTCCCTCTCGCTATGCGTAAACTATGGAGAGGGCAGAGAAGGAAGTTGCCATATTTGGAAGAGAGCAGTAACTTGAGGGTGGCAAAAGAGCAATTCCAGGAACATGAGGTGAAGCGCCAGGCTACAAATGACTGTTTGGTAGCAACCCACATAAAAGAAAATAAAAACATGAACAGTTGTTTTCAGTGAAATATTTTTTCCTCGGACCTGAAAGAGGAAATACAGGATGCGTAAGATACATGATGGCATACGATACAAGAGTAAATGAGGTAATTCGTAAATGCTGCAAGGTCTAATAATATTTTCATCATGGACTTCTGTAACAATACAATTTATTAATGAGAATTTAAAATCCATATAAACTCACAAGTAGCATGTAGCAATCTGGACCACAGGGATCCCTGAAGTGCTTTAAATCTGGTCCTTTTCGTTTTTGGAGATTTGGTCCAGGGTGTGAAGCTTGCAACCCTATAACATACACAGAATACAAGGGGAAAAAAAAAAAAATTAAATATTAATACTACGAAAATTAAAAATGAACTAAAAATATATGTTACTGTAAATTTACTGCACACTGCTTTTAATGTGTGCACACCAAATTTCAGAACGCAAAATTCATAAAGCCATACATATTACACACAAATATGAATGTATCACCCAAGTTTACTTTTGCTGTTGAAAGCCACCAACATTTTTTTAAGTCTTTAAATCTGGACAATGTTTCAATGAAGAACACTGAAACAAGAATAAACCTTAGCATATATCATGAAGATAACTGTGACAAGTATAGCCAGAAAACAATTTAACCAATTATATATTCTGCTTTAATGCAACTGTATTTCAGTTCATTTTCTTCCCAATTATCTCAATTTTTTCATAACCCTGTGAAGTCTCAGACGTCAAATTCAATGACTGGAAATCACAGCTCAGTTTACTCACTCAATAGAAACAGGACACTTAAGTAAAGGCACCATAATAAGAGAAAAGAAAAAAAATGTCAGATAATTTCCTTCAAGATTTATTATTCAAGTTAAAGCACTTCACATTCTTCAAAATGCAGATACACTAACAGTTAGTGATATGAGCCAGGCAAATTACTATAACAGCATCGCAGAGGTCAATACTACATCATTCCAGACACTAAAATTTGCATCGTGAGAAAATTATAAAGGCAGATGGGATGTAACTTTCCCTCCTGGCACCCTGGTGACCTCCTTCACCAATTGAAGTAATGGAGCAGAACAATTTGGCTGAAAACTGAGGTTAAAAGGAAAAAAATAGTCGCTGGTGCTTGTGGGGTGCGGGTGAAATTTGTCATGCTCAAGGTGGCTTCTTCGCTGGTAGGCCATAATCTGTTAGCTGGCTGCGGATGCTTGCGACTAAAATTGCCACCATTCTCTACCCACACTCTTCACACCAGGGTGCCAAAAACATAACCAAATAAAGTCATTGCGCGTTACAGAATCCCTATGGGAACCCAGTCGCCACCGCTTTCCCACGCAAGCCGAACTGCACCAAAGTTAAACAACCAAATTTCTACAACATACTCGAAACGAAAGAACGTCTATGAACATCATAATAGCCAACATAGCCAAAACACCTGAGATACTGAAAAATAATTATCCTCTCAAAAAACCAAAACTAAATGTCCTGACCAAATCAGTATTAACTACATCATTACAACACACAAGTATTTGCATTCACCTTACTACTAGCTGTCATCATGCATGCCATCGTCATGAAATTTCAAAAGGTATGTAACAAAATTCTAACGAGTAACTATGACTACAGTGAGTATTCTCTTTTCTTTCTACAGTTTATTCTTATGTAACTGGCAAAGTTTTAATAACAACTGATATGAGCAAGGACTAGGAATCCTTGTTAAAGATTGACACCGAATCAAAGTAACAGA
The DNA here is from genome assembly GCA_002778355.1 of Clitarchus hookeri. Classification (NCBI taxonomy): domain Eukaryota; kingdom Metazoa; phylum Arthropoda; class Insecta; order Phasmatodea; family Phasmatidae; genus Clitarchus; species Clitarchus hookeri. The sequence continues at coordinate 128,587 of NQII01004695.1, read as the reverse complement.
CTTTAATTTGTTTAGTTTGGGCTGTTAAATACTGAGCACTTACAAAGTGTACCAATGCATACAATTAGCAGGAAGCAACAAGTGATCCAAAACTCACTCACTGTGAAGGAAACAGTCGTACTTGAAACACCGCCGACAGAAGAGTGTGTGGAATGAATGCATGGTCTGCTCACGTGGCACAGACTCTGCCATTGGACCATCAATATTGGGTGTGCACTCAGGAGGACGGGCATTTGGGTCCGTGTGCTCCATCAGCTCCACATATCTAACCAGAGAAATTCCAAGAGACACAGTTAAATGAATGTCTATATAACCTACCAGCCACTGTCAAATCAGAAAATACTGAAAATTCCAGAGTGACACTACATAAGGAGGAGCCATGGTTGGCTCAGTTGGTTAGTTACTGGCCTCCCATGTCTGAAGTCGCCAGTTTGATCCCAGACCACAGCAAGTGGGAAATTTTCAGGGTGGGGCTTTCATGTGGCGCGTGTGGCAACACTGCCTTGTGTGGGAGTTTTATAGGGGCTCTCCCATTTTCTCTACTATCTTCATTCTGCTGCATCCCCACTCCCATCTCGTCTCACCTCATCCATTTTTTGGGCTGGCTGGAGCAACAAGTCTGTCCCCCATGTAGAGCAGCTGGCTCAATTAACGCCAATCTCCTCTCATCCATATGCAACCCTGCCTTAGGAGGGAGCATGCAAATTTTTCACTGCCTAGGATAGAAGTAGCATGTGCCAATACAACATTAGCTCCAATTAATAAAGATAAAACTGCCAATTCAACCATTAACACTTGATGGTTTCACTATGTCCCTGCCCAACTTTCACCAGGAAAAAATGTCTCTCTACAAACACTGCTGTTCAAAATTTCTTGTCCAGCAATACCAAGAAAAACATTATTTTCATTTAATATCATATTGTAAAATCGTGTGATGGTGACAACAGAAGTTTTCAATTTACAGTGCATACATGAAATCAACTGTTCATGTACTGTGGAGTGACAGCGTAACCTTCACAGGAGTAAAAATAACAAACAAGGATCAAACAAAACATTAATTAATGAAAATGAACAGATTATCTCATTATTATATTAAACTGTATTATATATATTATGTTCTAATTAATTAATTAAAATGAACAGAATAACTCAAACCCTGTTTCAACTGTGAGAAGATTCCTATTAATTTCTCTCCGCAAATATTTCACATCTGTGCCTCAACCTAACACGAATGATTAACTGTGAAAGCAGCAACCATCAAATAAAGAGCAATAAAAATTTAGTATCATTAACAGGTAATAACGGTGTGTAGTGAAGTTTGAGAATATAAAAACAAAAAATTAGATACACATGGCAGCTGGGGCTATTATTTTATTACAACCTGTAAAACATGAAAGATACTTTCTGGGACACGTGAAAACTAGTCTGACATGAAAGGTCATGAACACTAGGCACTACTCGCACGGTGATACTCGAATCTCGGAACGACTGGGATACTCTGCGACTAAGAGACGCGTCAATTTAATTAGGTGGCGACACTCAGGCGGGGATATTACAGTCGTGAACAGTTGGCAACAGCGCTACGCAGAGACTAGGAGACTCGGCGTGCTGGTCTCTGCGTAGCGCTGTTGCTTTGTTTTCTTCACCGCGATGAGTGAACCAAGTGTTCAATTTGAAGTTTGTGGCAGAAGTGGAAAAATTCCCAGTGCTGTATAATTATAAGCTGAAAGACTATTAAGATAAAAATGTAACAGAAAAGGCGTGGAACGAAATAGCCAAGGAACTTAAGCTCTCAGGTGAGTTATGTATATACACTGCAGTGTAGTATAAAATGAAACACATTGTAGTATGTAGTATAAAAATAAAATTCACAAAATTAAATTTAGCCACCTATTTAATTTTATTACAAAAAAATAGTTACACGAAATAAATGTTGTTCACAATGTTAAAACAAACTACAAACTACACAAAATGTCATTTCATAAACAATATCAAAGTAATTTTTTACAATAACTTTTTACTTCCTCAAATGCAGTATTTCCACTGCCTTGGAAGGGCAGCACGAGGTGTTAGNTAATTTTTTACAATAACTTTTTACTTCCTCAAATGCAGTATTTCCACTGCCTTGGAAGGGCAGCACGAGGTGTTAGAAAGTAGTTCGCTAAATAATTCCTTACTTCATTAGCAGTAGACCGAGAATGNTAATTTTTTACAATAACTTTTTACTTCCTCAAATGCAGTATTTCCACTGCCTTGGAAGGGCAGCACGAGGTGTTAGGAAGTAGTTCGCTAAATAATTCCTTACTTCATTAGCAGTAGACCGAGAATGCAGTGCTATGTCCCCTCTTGGATGAACAATGGTAGTTGGAGTTTTGGAGTTTTCTTGTGGTTCGTAACTATTATGTTGAATACATTCGCATTTACGAATGAAATTATGCAAAATACAAACTGATTTTGTTTTATCAACCCCTCCCTGCGTAGTTCGGGCACGAATAGGACTGCTTAAGACTTGGAATTTTTTTGTCATCATTCCAAAAGCACATTCCACAGATTTTCTTCCTCTACTCAATCTGTAATTGAAAACTCTTTTAGTATTATCAAGAGTTTTTTTTTTGGGGTAAGGCCGCATCAAGCATCTCCAACAAAATAGTAAGGGAAGTTACACTCATTTTCATCATCTGGTAATCTTGAGGGTGGTGGCAAGTTTGACACTCCATTTATAATCCACTGTTTGATTGCTGATGCACGAATTATATCCCTCCATCAATATTCCTGCCAGCGTAACCAGTTTCAATAATAGTAAAAAAAACCATCATCATCACTGCATGCCATTAGTACTATTGAGTGGTACTGTTTATAATTAAAATTAGTAGAGCCNACGAATAGGACTGCTTAAGACTTGGAATTTTTTTGTCATCATTCCAAAAGCACATTCCACAGATTTTCTTCCTCTATTCAATCTGTAATTGAAAACTCTTTTAGTATTATCAAGAGTTTTTTTTTTGGGGTAAGGCCGCATCAAGCATCTCCAACAAAATAGTAAGGGAAGTTACACTCATTTTCATCATCTGGTAATCTTGAGGGTGGTGGCAAGTTTGACACTCCATTTGTAATCCACTGTTTGATTGCTGATGCACAAATTATATCCCTCCATCAATATTCCTGCCAGCGTAACCAGTTTCAATAATAGTNCTCCATCAATATTCCTGCCAGCGTAACCAGTTTCAATAATAGTTAAAAAAACCATCATCATCACTGCATGCCATTAGTACTATTGAGTGGTACTGTTTATAATTAAAATTAGTAGAGCCTGTCCCTGGTAATTTTTTGATGCGGATGTGCTTCCCATCCAACGCTCCTAAACAATTGGGTAAATTCCACAGTGAATAAAAATGCTGAGAAATTGTTTTCCATTGCTCTTCGTCTGGAATAGGCATGTAGGTATGATTCAACACTTCCCAAATTAGTTTTGTAGTTTCACGTACAATGTATATTAATGTACTCTGTCCTCTTGCGCAGTACAATGAGAGTGATGTAAAAGTACATCCTGTTCCCAGATACCTGGACTAGATAATGATTTTGTTGTATAATAACCATACATCAGTTAAAATTTAGAATGCAAGAACTTATTTTTCTTCATTATTTATGTTTAAATCATGGTTTATAATTCCTATTTCTGTCTTTTTACAGTGAGCGAGTGCAAAGGGAAGTGAAAAATCTGCGCTCCGTATTTGTGCGTCACCTAAAGCCTGCAGCAAGCGGTTCAGGTGCAAACAAGAAAAAACGATATTATTTATCCGAGGCCATGAAGTTTACTCTTCCTTTCATTAGAACAGTGGGAACACCAGAAGGGAATTTGACTGAAGTAGCCAATGAGTCATTATCTACCCCTACTGTGTCACAACAGTTATCTGACGACTATTTAAAGAACACATGCCTGACTGATGAGAAGGAAGACGATACCACCATGACCACATCATTATTGCAACCACTTCCTTCTGACGTTCACATTTTAACAAATTTGGTTGCCCAAGATGATCCGCCCCAGACCTCTAAGCCCGTCAGCAGTTCAACATCGATAAGAAAATGCAAGCGAAATACGCTAACAGATTTGGACAAGTCGTTCAAAGATTTCATGAATGCAAAAACAGGAAAAATTGTTTCTGAAATGAAAGATTCTAAAGGGAAAAAAATGTTTCTTCTGAGTTTACTACCGGAAACTGAACCTCCGAAAGACGCTGAGATGCGGTTGTTCAGACGTCTGGTTCTACGGCTCATTGATGACATTACGGACAATCGAACGTACGGATTTTGAGTACCCATGCAAGGAACCCACACACCTTCATAACATTCGTCAAACCTGTCCTCACATTCATCACTACATGGGGACGAAGCTTCCCTCCCAGGAAAGCCACATGTCACCAACGGATGAGCAAGGACTGGCCACTTCTCTAAACTTTTTTATACTGAATAAATAAAATTGCTAAAATGATTCTTACAATGCTTGTCACCAATGGATGAGCAAGGACTGGCCACTTCTCTAAACTTTTTTATACTGAATAAATGAAATTGCTAAAATGATTCGTACAATGCTATTTTTCACTTACCTCAATGTTACCAGAACTCGTTCCTCCGGGCTCACACATTCCCTCATGTTGGTGTCTCTATAATGAATAGCAGGAGCTATGAGCTGGATTAGTTTTTGGTACGTGTCCTTTCTCATTCTGTAGCATGCAAGGAATTTAGAATCTGATTCCTCAATTCTTTTGCAGCAACAAATAATCTAAAATTCCTGTTCCTTTCGATATAAGGGTGTAACCAGAATCTTCTCATCGTTCTCTTTCTGTGGCTGTAATAATAATACTGGATAATGATATCCTCATCACTACTATCACTAGACATTGTACAATCAAGTGCTCTGTATAAACACACCTCTTCAACACCCGGAGGGAACTGAATACTGATTTCNCTCTGTATAAACACACCTCTTCAACACCCGGAGGGAACTGAATACTGATTTCATTTTTGATAGGAAACCCGCAACTTCAGTAGTGGCTGTGTGAGGATGACGGACAACCAGAGTCTTCGAGTCTCCAAGTATCTGAATCCCAGTCCTCGAGTATTCGAGATTTGAGTATCATCGTGTGAGCAGCGCCTAACTGGCTTTCCTGCTTCTGATGAATGACAAGTTGTATTAATTGCACTTGCTGGCTTGTTAACTCCAACTTTAATGCCATAAGGACGATCAGGAACAGAGGGCCCTAAGAAACTTCAATAAATTAACTTAAAATTATACCTGAAGAGAGAACAAATATCTACTATGGTTTATACAGAATTTGAACTTGGAATCAATCTCACAGACCAAAGCTACAATGATGAACTTTGCCACTGTTTGAAGACTTCAAAGGTGATACGGAGTAAAATTTAAAACATGCAATCTTGATGATTGAAAAACATTTTTTAATTTAATCTAATTTATGCCACAAATTTTGGCTTCAGTGCACTAATACCACTGCTGAGGGACAACCGAGTCACAAACACAATTTGTCAATATAATAAATCTGTTTAAGGTCAGTGAAACCAAAACCAGCAAGAAATTTACATGGCATCTACTGAATATATTTATGAGGTACAAACCATTTCTTTGTAACAGTTAAAGCTTAAACAATCAGAAGTTCTTAAATGTTAGTTTTCAATATATGTATTCCACAAATAATAATTAAAAAAGTAAACTATCCTCAGAGTTGCCACTTCATTTAATTTGAAAATTTCCTTACATTTCCCCAACTTCCAGATAAAAAAATTATTATTTTTTCCTGATCTTTTGTTAGTTATATTTTTATAATATGACGACTNATAAATCTGTTTAAGGTCAGTGAAACCAAAACCAGCAAGAAATTTACATGGCATCTACTGAATATATTTATGAGGTGCAAACCATTTCTTTGTAACAGTTAAAGCTTAAACAATCAGAAGTTCTTAAATGTTAGTTTTCAATATATGTATTCCACAAATAATAATTTAAAAAGTAAACTATCCTCAGAGTTGCCACTTCATTTAATTTGAAAATTTCCTTACATCCCCAACTTCCAGATAAAAAAATTATTATTTTTTCCTGATCTTTTGTTAGTTATATTTTTATAATATGACGACTCCTGAGTCCAATATAATGCAAAATACTTTTATCACCAAAAAAAACTACTCTGATCTTGCAACATGATGCTCTAGAACAAAACACTGAACAAAACCAAACATTCAAGCAACATACCACAAGCCAAACCGGTGGCAATATGGCAGCTAGTCATTTTACCAGAATAACTATGTAACATTTATACTGTGCCAAAAAACCACTAATATTATTTCAAAACTTTATTTTTTTCATAATTGGTTACACATTTACCTTCATAGGTGCAGGATTAATGATAGAATAGCCAGATACAGCTTTCCTGTCACAGAATTTCCCCGACATATAACTTTTGTGTTCAAAATTCCCTGACATTTACAGGTTTTCCAGACAAGTGGCAACCATCTACCACCTGCCTCAACACAATAATTTTAATTTATTTGTCTTTTCAGAAAAAAGAAGAAAATCCATTTCTATATATTTTTATTAACAAAATAATTTTGAATTGCATAACAAAAAAACTGTAGGAGAAAAATAAAAATTTAAAATAATTTTTGTAATTTTGTAAGAAAAATAATAAAAAACCATAGTGATGGGTTGAGTCTCGAAAAATCGAGTCGAGTAAGGTCAAGTCAANTAATGGGTTGAGTCTCGAAAAATCGAGTCGAGTAAGGTCAAGTCAATAAAGATAGACTTGTGATTCAAGTCGAGTTTTTTTACAGCAGACATCCAGCTACTGAACGCGGAAGTCGAGTCATAGTGCTTTTAGGTTATAAACAAAAATTTTTGCACAAAACAATCACCTTTCGTGTCTCGCAAATCAATAATTTTACATTGCCAAACCGCTAAAATTGCGCCGAAATGAAAACAATAACTCTGTTACATGCCATAACACTTGGTTGACGTTTGTGATGTTCGGCTGTAATAAAATCCAGTGGGCGTTATATTTGTGACTNAGAAAACTGTAGGAGAAAAATAAAAATTTAAAATAATTTTTGTAATTTTGTAAGAAAAATAATAAAAAACCATAGTGATGGGTTGAGTCTCGAAAAATCGAGTCGAGTAAGGTCAAGTCAACAAAGATAGACTTGTCATTCAAGTCAAGTTTTTTTACAGCAGACATCCAGCTACTGAACGCGGAAGTCGAGTCATAGTGCTTTTAGGTTATAAACAAAGATTTTTGCACAAAACAATCACCTTTCGTGTCTCGCAAATCAATAATTTTACATTGCCAAACCGCTAAAATTGCGCTGAAATGAAAACAATAACTCTGCTACATGCCATAACACTTGGTTGACGTTTGTGATGTTCGGCTGTAATAAAATCCAGTGGGCGTTATATTTGTGACTTGAGCCATTTTGCTTCCCGGCGAAGCATTTCCTCTTGCCACCAAGCTGGGCGACATTGACATTGGCGACACCAGTATCTTGTCAAGGTTGACAGGTACAGTCTAGTACGACACAAATACGTACAACCATAGAACATACAGTATTTAAACATGAAAAGCCTTTGTCACATGGCATGTCACATCTTCAGCAGAAATATGCATAACAGTAAACTTGTCATTACATTTCTCATCTAATTACTGTTTTAAAAACAAGTGTTAAATAACAATAACTATTAGGTAACAACAACTTTAAATGTGGACTGCTTGTCCGCTCACCTGGCAGCATGTTGACTGACCAGCCTGAAAGATACCCTCCCACTCCACCTCTGTAACAGTTATCTATTTTTTACATTAGCATCACACGGCTGATATTACCATTTCTACCATAGTCATTCACTCCCGGCAAGAAGGAAAAAGTAGCGCTGTGAATCACTTGCCCAGGCAAAGAATTATTCTTATTGGTAGAAACTAGTTCCAAACTTTTTTCTTGGTGAACTGTGACTATGAGGGGCAGGTAGTTATGAGGGGCGCACATTATACCCACGTACATAAGTACACATTTACATTTATGGTGCAAACTCGATATTAACTCAAAAATTTTATACTGAACTCGATTTGACTCAACTTTCATACAACTTAAAACTCGACTCGAGCTTCTTACAACTTGACTCAATTTTCATAAAAATTTAAACTTGATTCGAGTTTAATACAACTTGACTCAAAGCTGTAAAAATAAAACTCACCCATCACTAAAAAANAAAATTTAAACTTGATTCGAGTTTAATACAACTTGACTCAAAGCTGTAAAAATAAAACTCACCCATCACTAAAAAACATAATGTGCACAAGATGAAAAACACATTACCAGGGGAATACTCACTTCTCCCGCAAAGTCTCAGGGTCNAAAAAAACATAATGTGCACAAGATGAAAAACACATTACCAGGGGAATACTCACTTCTCCCGCAAAGTCTCAGGGTCGCCCTTGTCTGGGAACATGGCAGATATTGCCTGGAATACTATCATGCCTGGGAAAGGCTTGGCAGTGGCAGGTGTGGCTACTGCAGTGTGTTGCTGTCTTTCTGCCTTACTGCTGGTGGAAGTGTTGCGGTTCTTATCCTTGTCCCTCTCTTTGTCTTTATCCTTATCTTTGTCCTTATCTCTATCCCTCTCTTTATCCTTTTCTTTGTCTTTCTCCCTCTCATTACTTGCACCCTCCTCCTGCAGGATCACACCATATGTAATTATCCATTAATTAAAGTAACTGAAGATAAAAAAAGGAATGTTGCACAGTGTGACCATTAATGTTCATATCCAACACGTGGCTGTAAGCAAAAAAACATTAAAACCAACTCACATCCTTCAGTTGATACTGCACCAGCGCATTCACAAGATCTACAAACAGCGGATCATCCAAGTACCCCACATCTGGATCACCATGCACTTTGCCATCGTAGTTCTTGATTAACTCCTCAATGAATGTGCCATCTTGGTCTAAGATCTCATCCCCCATGTAGGGGATGTTGTGCAGGACAGTCTCATCTTCCACCTGCATCAAACATCATTTACACCAAGCTTATTAAGATCAATTATACGCTTTATAGAACTGCCACTTTGCAAATAAACATATCAAGAATAATTTCCACTGGCAGCACAACTTTCAACAACAAGTGTGGCATTTTCTAGCTCAATGATGGTTACAGGAGTATTACCCGCATTACAAAATTACTAGTGATGTAACGATTCCACTTTTTCTCAATCTCGATGCCGATACCACTCTCCATTCCAAAAATCGCGATTCCTTTAGTTACACACAATTACTTTACAGAACTAAATACAGTATAGCAGGGAGTGAAATTTAATTATTTAAACTAGGCCTACATTAGGAGTATTACTAATATAACACTTGAACAGTAGGAGCATATTCATATGAAAATCCAAAAAGTTCAAGAGGCATATGAGATAATATAAACAGGCATTGAAAACATACATCTTACCAAATAACGAAGTTCAAAAGTAACACATGCTTATCACACTAAGATCAACTTTGAAACTCATAGATTTTTCTGTAAAATGACCAGCATACCGCAAAACTTTCGTCCATGCAGTTTATTCGAAAATAATTCCAAACCTCACTTGCCATGATAAATGTTCACAAACGCATTAAGTTATTAAAAAGTTTCCAAGGATAGAACAGTGAAAACAATTAAGTTTTACAAAAAAAAAAAATATTTTCGTCACATGCAACTGATAGGCACAATAATTGCAGGACGTAGATTCATAGTACTATAACAGGCTGGTGTTTACCATAAACAAAACATAGCGGGGCGGGATTGAGATTTGAGCAAGAAATATTCCGGGTTGGACTGAAAATAAATTTTCCCGCGGGAAAAGGACGAAAAATCGACATTATTGCCTCTACATATAANACCGCAAAACTTTTGTCCATGCAGTTTATTCGAAAATAATTCCAAACCTCACTTGCCATGATAAATGTTCACAAACACATTAAGTTATTAAAAAGTTTCCAAGGATAGAACAGTGAAAACAATTAAGTTTTACAAAAAAAAAATATTTTCGTCACATGCAACTGATAGGCACAATAATTGCAGGACGTAGATTCATAGTACTATAACAGGCTGGTGTTTACCATAAACAAAACATAGCGAGACGGGATTGAGATTTGAGCAAGAAAAATTCCGGGTTGGACTGAAAATAAATTTTCCCGCGGGAAAAGGACGAAAAATCGACATTATTGCCTCTACATATAANAATTCCGGGTTGGACTGAAAATAAATTTTCCCGCGGGAAAAGGACGAAAAATCGACATTATTGCCTCTACATATAAAGGCATTTCGCAAACATTTTATTTGGAAGACAGATAAAGTACACTGCTCATTTTTTAAAACTATCGTATGGAAATATTATTCTTGTTATAATCAAACGCATGCATTTTGCTTTGTGAATGGCGTGGTTTGTTTGCTTCTATAAATTACTGATATAGGTTTCATAATATACACATCTCATTTTGTATATTTTTAGTGTATAAAAATGAGTAAATATGTACTACTGATGAACAATGTGCACTTATTTATTAAAACAAACATGATAATCGCCACTGCAAATCGAAGGCACCTGCTGTGCACAATAGCCACGAAAACGATTATCAACAAACCAAATACTCTACTCCTATTGGCTACATGGATTCACGGACATGGAAGAGTTGGGAGATGCCCAGTTTTCTTACGTGTATCCGTACGTTATTCACGTCTACATGTGTGTCATTGTAGATTAAAATGGAGAGTGTTATGCGTCTGCTTCCGTGATCCGTATATGCGTGCGTGTCATTGTAGAACACAAAGTATGTTGGTTTCAGGAAACGTGCGGAGTGTTAATTTTACTGAATGATTCTGCAAATAAATTATTTAATGCTAGTGATGAACAAACATTTCAGTGAAGTAAACTTGCAAGGATTTCCATAGAAAAACACGTGTTCGAGAAATTGCGAATTTTAGAAATTTTGTGTGTTTTGTAAATAATGCATTTGTAAATCATTAATATAATTATTGAAATGCAGATGGCCTGAATAAGCCACACTATCAACACTCTTGTGGTGTGTAAGTAATGTTTTGTTTATTATTTGCCTATATCATAAATTCAACGAGTGTAAGGTTAACTTCTGTCGAAGTGTGTGTGTGTGTGTGTATTGCTGCATCTGTACAAATACAAACGATGACGTATGTATCGCGTTATGTTTTTTCACTTAAGTTAAAACTTTCGGAGTTACAATAATTAGAATGTTATTTCCATACGAGCAAAATTTTCCACTGCTCAAACAATATGCAACTGAAAATGGGACACACTCGTAAGAACCTCAAAACAATGCCGTCTCACAGAATATGTTAAACTAAAGGTAAAGCGCCCCCTCCCCCCACTGTTTCCTTTTCCCCTCAAAACTAAAAATAAAATAAACAGAACACCAACAAACTTACCTTGGCAATTACAAAAATAAAAAATGCCAACCTAGCTATAATATCCTACCTTGATTACTGGACGGAGGTTAACTAATGGCAGTCTTTCAGTGCCTGCAATGACAGGACACACGAGGAAAGACGAAAATGTAAGTGTGAATTGGACTCAAATATTTGTTTACAAATGTCTATCTTCACTAACAAAACAGCTGTGGTGGAAGGATACATTGTGGCTGTGCTACTTTTCTAGAACTGTCAAAATTTACCCCACTTAGATGAAATGGACAATAACTAAATTCAAATTATCCCAAATTATTAAGATATTATAGTTGAACTTCTAATTGTCTAAAACGAACAAAGAGAAAATGCCTATCAGCCCCTCCTGCTGTGAAAATGGAATGGCGTCACTCGTGAAAAGAATGGCACCAGGCGCCAAACGGTACTACTTCTAAGTTGTAGACATGAACCACTAAAAACCTAAAATCTCTAAATGCTTACACCCTTTTCTTTAACATGGCGTGGCGTCCCATCCATTACTTTACTTCTAGGACCGTAATTATAAGCCTGCTTTATGATGGCGCTGGGGATTTCAGCAATTTAAATCACGTCATAAATTAACATGGTAGCTCTATTCAAAGGTCCCATCAGAAGCCTCGCTTCCGGAAACTTCACGCCTTAGCAGCACAAAAAAACATACTTCATGCAAAAAATAATAATTAAAGAAAAAATACAAGAAAATCAATTACAACTAAAACAAAACTGAAAAAATATTAAAATATATTAATAACATAAAATTATTTTTAAAAAATATAATTTTACTATATAAGTTAAAAAAATTACTGAAAATTATATTTGTATTGAAAATGGATGGATTGTGTACAAATACCATTAAAATTATGTTTACACACAAAAAAGATAATTACTTGGGGCTAAGAATAAAACGACGTGAAAATGTAAACATTGTATGAAAATTCAAGCCGAAACACAACATTAAAATCACTTCTAACTATGGTTCTATACTGGAACTCAATCAGCNATTGTATGAAAATTCAAGCCGAAACACAACATTAAAATCACTTCTAACTATGGTTCTATACTGGAACTCAATCAGCTATATTATTTTTTAAAAAATGCAAGCAGTATCATTATCTTGTTGAGTTATAACACAACATTAAAATCACTTCTAACTATGGTTCTGTACTGGAACTCAATCAGCTATATTATTTTTTAAAAATGCAAGCAGTATCATTATCTTGTTGAGTTATTGTAAGAGCAAGAAATCAATGTGAAATTAGTATGTGTACATTTTCACTTTGAAAAAATGTTTAAAATTTTATTTGGGAGTGGTATTTACTGTCTCATAAATAAACAACATGTATACTTCAATGTTACATAATCATACTAGTACCTATAGNTGGGAGTGGTATTTACTGTCTCATAAATAAACAACATGTATACTTCAATGTTACATAATCATACTAGTACCTATAGTTTCTATGTTTTAGAATGTATCAATCAAATTTACCCACCATAGTAGAAGAAAAACTTTGGGAAACTATGTCTCAGCATGGAACCAAACTAATTTGTTACCCCAGGTGGAAATCTCATGCTGAACCATACTACCACCCACACACAACAGCCAAACTTGCATGTGTGTAACATTTTGAAGAAAACTAAAAATACGTGATGAAACTGACCATGAAGTTCTGCTGGATGGGTGCCCAGGTGTACATTGTGGGAATGGGTGTGACAGCATTGATGACAGTGATTGGCTTGCTCTGCAGTGCCTGGTCAACTGACCACACCTCCACTTTCTTCATACAGGATGCATGGGTGGGGACATCCTGACACGACACCCATATGGCCTTGCCTTCCACCCATCTCTTCTGCTCCTCCACTAAGATTTCTGCACACAAACAACTCAATAAAATACCAAAGAGTTTTCTTCATACAGCCAGCATCCTTGATTGTCAGCTATGCTGTTACAGATATTTATTTATTTATTGCTCATATTCCATTTGATCCCACAAGAGCTAAGTCTTAAATTAACTGACACTGCTTACAGTGTGTGTAGAATTATAAAAAAAAGTTACAAAATCAAATAAACACATGTCCATCTTGGGATTGATAGTGAGCAAGTGCCAGTAGATGGTGATGGCTTCTTACAGTGGACACAAATGTGCATTCAACACTAATATAAAGGCAGGCTTGTAAACATAGGCATGATCACTGGGTGGTCCAGATATGCAATAGACCACCAATTAGGAAATTATTAAAAAACACACTAATGTTCTGTTCTGTGACTTGCAACCCTAAAACATGTTGTAGAGTAAGTGTCTATTTGTTTAATTTGTCAGTTTCATCGTACTAGAGGAAGATGGCCAGACTGCATGTTAAATTCAGATGCTGGGTTATGGGTCCTTGAAATGGGGCTACCCGTCACCAGAAAACTGACAAACACTGGCCAAGACTACACTTTTACACATCTGAGAATGGATATTCCGACCCATAAGATTACATCCATCATGGTGCATGATNTGGCCAAGACTACACTTTTACACATCTGAGAATGGATATTCCGACCCATAAGATTACATCCATCATGGTGCATGATGGCATGAATCCTTCAATTCAATAGAAGTGACCAGGTTTCTAGAAGCCTACATAGAGACAATCCTAGATAATGGTTTTTGCCAACTTTTTGAGCAACTATTTTGCCATATTGTTGAATTCATTTTACATAATACCTTGCAAAAAAAAAACTCTGAGTATCAGAAATAGCTCACTTAAAATTACATCACTGCGATAAATTATTAGTTCACAAAATTAGTAAAAACTTTTCAATATGATTGCCCTTTTTTCGTTCTTCTCTATTAACTTTCTTAAAATTTTGGAAAACAATTGTTTTCTTTAGGGTTAATTTATGTCCCACACATTCTTAATATAGACACAATACTGTATTTTGTTGTTCTTACGTTTTATAACTCATAAATTCGAAATTAATGTTAGTCACATAGAATTGGGGTAGTGGCAGNCAAAATTAATGTCAAGTCACATAGAATTGGGGCTAGTGGCAGAAATCACATAAAGTTTTTGTTCATTGTATAAAATAGTTGCTGGATTCATTTTCTAAATCTGGGTTTATGCAGGAATACACCATTACTTCCTCACCCCTTCTCTCTGTTTGCACCCGTATTTTACAAGTCTCCACTAGTATTTTATAGGAATACGCCAGCAGGGATACAGGTGCACACTGTTTTACACATTTCTCATGTAACTCCTGATGATGACGAAACCTAGTCCTGTTCCAACATCAATTTCCAGTGCGGATGTAAAACTTTGGCTACCAGCTTTTTTTACATCACAGCTAGTAGAGTTTTCTGCCTGTGAGATTAGATATTGGACTATATTTTCCCTGAATATTTTTGAAGTCATGTAATCCAAAATACAGGATGAGTATAAAAGAATACTACAAATTTGAAGGTCCATAATATCAAAACCAAACAACCTACAACCCTGGTTGACTAATCAAATGAACTGCAAAACTGTGAAGTTTGTTTACCATATCTTCATAAATGTTCTATGTGACCACCACGAGCGGCCCAAACGACATCTACGGGATAATCAAACTCGTTCCACACTCTTGTCAGCATGTTTGGTGTTATGGTTTGGATGGGGTTCGTGATTCTTGTTTTGAGCTAGTCAACGTTAGCCTGCAATGGTGGACGAAACACTTGATCCTTTATGTACCCCCATAAAAAAAATTGCACAGGGTAAGATCCGGGATTCTTGGGGGGCAGTGATGAAGAGCCTGGTCACCAGCTGCTCCTCAACCAATCCAGCGTTGCGGCAACGTCTCGTTCAGGAATCCGCGAACAGCCAGGTGCCAATGGGGTGGCGCACCATCCTTCTGGAAAATGAAGTCCCCCACCGCCTCTTCCAACTGAGAAAACAACCACTCTGTAAGCATGTCCAAATAAGGAATTCCAGTAGCANTGGCCAAGACTATACTTTTACACATCTGAGAATGGATATTCCGACCCATAAGATTACATCCATCATGGTGCATGATAGCATGAATCCTTCAATTCAATAGAAGTGACCAGGTTTCTAGAAGCCAACATAGAGACAATCCTAGATAATGGTTTTTGCCAACTTTTGAGCAACTATTTTGCCATATTGTTGAATTCATTTTACATAATACCTTGCAAAAAAAAACTCTGAGTATCAGAAATAGCTCACTTAAAATTACATCACTGTAATAAATTATTTGCTCACAAAATTAGTAAAAACTTTTCAATATGATTGCCCTTTTTATTGTTCTTCTCTATTAACTTTCTTAAAATTTTGGAAAACAATTGTTTTCTTTAGGGTTAATTTATGTCCCACACATTCTTAATATAGACACAATACTGTATTTTGTTGTTCTTACGTTTTATAACTCATAAATTCGAAATTAATGTTAGTCACATAGAATTGGGGTAGTGGCAGAAATCACATAAAGTTTTTGTTCATTGTATAAAATAGTTGCTGGATTCATTTTCTAAATCTGGGTTTATGCAGGAATACACCATTACTTCCTCACCCCTTCTCTCTGTTTGCACCCGTATTTTACAAGTCTCTACTAGTATTTTATAGGAATACGCCAGCAGGAATACAGGTGCACACTGTTTTACACATTTCTCATGCAACTCCTGATGATGATGAAACCTAGTCCTGTGCCAACATCAATTTCCAGTGCGGATGTAAAACTTTGGCTACCAGCTTTTTTTACATCACAGCTAGTAGAGTTTTCTGCCTGTGAGATTAGATATTGGACTATATTTTCCCTGAATATTTTTGAAGTCATGTAATCCAAAATACAGGATGAGTATAAAAGAATACTACAAATTTGAAGGTCTATAATATCAAAACCAAACAACCCTCAACCCTCGTTGACTAATCAAATGAACTGCAAAACTGTGAAGTTTGTTTACCATATCTTCATAAATGTTCTATGTGACCACCACGAGCGGCCCGAACGACATCTACGGGATAATCAAACTCGTTCCATACTCTTGTCAGCATGTTTGGTGTTATGGTTTGGATGGGGTTCGTAATTCTTGTTTTGAGCTAGTCAACGTTAGCCGGCAATGGTGGACGAAACACTTGATCCTTTATGTACCCCCATAAAAAAAATTGCACAGGGTAAGATCCGGGCTTCTTGGGGGGTAGTGATGAAGAGCCTGGTCACCAGCCTGGTCACCAGCTGCTCCTCAACCAATCCAGCGTTGCGGCAACGTCTCGTTCAGGAATCCGCGAACAGCTAGGTGCCAATGGGGTGGCGAACCATCCTGCTGGAAAATTAAGTCCCCCACCGCCTCTTCCAACTGAGAAAACAACCACTCTGTAAGCATGTCCAAATAAGGAATTCCAGTAGCAGTGGACTCGTGAAAAAAGGAAGGGCCGAAAACAGTTTCTTTGGATACANGGCTCCTGAAAAAAGGAAGGGCCGAAAACAGTGTCTTTGGTTACAGCGCAAAACACGTTCAATTTGGGAGAAGCACGCTTGTGTTTGGTGGTTTCATATGAAGGTTCCTGACCCCATTTCCGCACGTTGTGCTGGTTCACCTTACCATTTGTATGGAACGTTGCTTCATTGCTAAAAACCAGCTTAGACATGAAGGCATCGTCTACCTCAATCTGGGCAAGAACGAACGTGCAGAAATCACGTCTCAGTTCTTTATCCCTTTCAGTAAGAGTCTGTACAAGCTGTAACCTGTATGGTTTGTGTACAGCAATAACTTTAGCAACACTGTCCATACCGTCGATTGAGGGATTTGCATTTCCCAGCTAGCTTGTCGAGTTGATTTTCTCAGACAGTGAACGAACGCTTGTTGAATCCGTTGGACACACGCAGCCACCCGGAACTTTTGCCTCTGCAAAGGCACCCTGTGTCACAGAACTGACCAAACCAACGTACGATACTCCATCTATCGGGAGGACGACGTCCGTATTTGCGACGGAATTCACGTTGAACAGTTGTAACTGATTCATATTTAGCAAACTGAATAACACAGAACGCCTTCTGTTGTTCCGTCGCAATCGTGACGGGGACTAACAGACAACACACGCTCATAGTGCAATGACAGACACTCCCAGAGTCATCTCTTAGCACATAAAGGAAACATCAGACTGTCCCCTTCAGATTGACGTGTCGAATGCGAGCTCGCTTCCCCCTCACCACCTAAAACCGAGCGTTACGAATGCCATCCAAACCGTAACATCGGACATGCTGACAAGAGCGTGGAACGGGTTTGATTATCGTGTAGATGTCGTTCGGGCCACTCATGGTAGTCAAATTGAACATTTATGAATGTATGGTAAACAAACTTCACGGTTCCACGGTTCATTTGATCGGTCAATCAAGGTTGTAGGTTGTTTGACTTCACACAAGTGCCCATTACAAGCACACAAATACTTTATTTTGTGCAAATAGACTCTATGTGACTTGGAAAAATATGTATTACTGCAAATTCACAAACTTAAGAATTGAAATTTAAAAATGCATATGCTCATAATTACATTATCCAGAACACATACAACTAACAACTTTGGCAAAATAGCAATTATTTACCTTTTCCTGACCCAGGTGAAAATTCCATGATGTTTCCCTGTCACATAAAATTTCCTGACTTTTCCCTTTTTTCCATGGGAGTGGACACCCTAAATTCAAAGAAGTTAACCATCAAAGCCTTGGAAATGTAAGATGATGTGCCAAAGACAGTCTTTTCCTGACTATATGTAACTATGGCTCTTCATGGCCACGCTGGGCATTCCTCACACCCTTATATATTATCTTTGCTACCAGGATGAAATGTCTGCCTATGTGGCTTGGACCAACACACTGGCACCAAAGCCTGACCCCTGGCAAATAAAAACCAACTAAACACTCTATATTAGGTAGTATTTATCTGTATTATTGTGTGCCTGCTGTGTCTGATTATTTTATTTGTTATTTCAATTTATTATATCTTTTGATGAGATTTATTGTACGTGAAGTGTTTATTTATTAATTACAATATCCATCCGTCCATCACATGCATCAACTACAAGTTATACTTGCCATAATAATCAGGACATCATCATAAAGGACACACAAATAACAATTTATCGGGTTTGGTCACACCTGTCATATGCTTCCTGTTTTCACACCATGCCACCTTTGCCTCATCTGCTCGCTTGTAGCGTTTCACTTGACGAAGGCGCATGAACTCTGATCGCACTCGTTTCTTCCATTCTGCAGACACCTTAACTTTTCCAGTCATGGTAGCTGTAATCAAATAAACACTGTACACTTATAAGCACATAGGAAACTTGAAATTACTTTACAATTTTGTTTTTGTGCACATGCTTGCAAGCATGCATTAACAGTTCAACTTTGTATAACTGCAGCAAGTTCTCATTAATGTGTTAATACCCTTTAACTGACTTTTTGTAAGTAATTTTCATAAAAGACTGTCATAGGAACTGCAGACCAGCTAAAAATCTTTAACACGGATGGTTTAGAGGTGCCATTCACAAAAAAATTCTTTATTTCATTTTTGTACAAAATAATGCTCGACTTGCAGATACTACTCAAGTACTATTTCCTCACAAAAAAAATTTAGACTGTAAATTTTTTGCATAGTGACATGTTTTTGGGACATACAAATAATAAAAGCTAACACAGTTACTGAAATTAGATAATTCACAGTGAAATAAGATACCATAAGTTAATTCAAGAAATCTTTAAAATAACACTATGAAATGTTTTCACATTTTTTTTTATTGCTGAAATAAGGAAATTTTTGCATAATTTTGATTTATAGCAATTAAATTGTAAAATAAATTTTGTTAAACATACCTGACAAATAATCAAGACATGGCCTTTCAGTCTCCACTGTTAAAATTTTTTGTGAATGTTTTAATTTATTTTACTTGTACATCCAAAAACATTAAAATTGTGATTTAAAAATGTCATAATGCCAAAAACTATGCAATCTAAAGATATTTTTATGGGATGAAGTTGTATTGAAATGTAATGTCTACAGGATAGGGGAAACTGGAGAATACCGAGAAAACCTGCTAACCAGCAGCATCGTCCGGCACAATTCCCACTTGCGAAAATCTGGGATTGAACCTGGTTTGCCTTGGTGGGAGGCAAGCGGTCTAACCGCTCAGCCACCAAGGTCCCTTACAGGATCAAGATTTATATGGAATTTGCTGTCTGCTCTGGAAAATTATTAATTTTGAATGACAGCTTTAACAAAGGTAATTACCCATTTCATACATATAAAATTCCTTCTTAGGCTAACTTGTCACTATGTCAATACCAGCTGTAGCTATAATTATGTCACAATAGATGTGCTATTCCACACAACAATGCAGTTTTGTTTTCTAAGCACAGTGGTAACTGAGTGAGATGGCATAGTGGCAACACACTGGACTCGCATTCAGGAGGACCCCAAGTTCAATTACTAGTCTGGCCATGCTGATTTTATTTTCAAGGCCCTGGTCAGTTCCTAATAAAACCAGACCCAGACAAAGGGCAAACCTTTGCCTGTGCTTTGACAGCATTTGTGGATTACATGAATTCTTCCGTAATCATTTACGCTGTTTTTTAGAAGTATTTATTGTATGTAAATTGTTTGGTGTCCAACGGTTGGTGATTTTTTTATAAAATATACTTTCTTTGACCATTTATACGATATAGTAGTTTGCTATGGAAAACTAATTATTTTAATTTTAATGTCTATTACCCTGTAATGTTTGTTTTGAACACAATTTTATTTTGTTTATTTAAAAATTAAATTAATATTAATTTCAGCCCCTACAGTTTATTTTCAGTAATTTTAAAGTCACCAAATATTTATTTTGTAGACCACCCATTTTATTTTATTTATATTTATGAATCTATGGTATTATGTATTTTAACCTAAAAAACTTAAATAGTGAATATATATTGAATTTTTATCTTCCTAAATTAACTTTGCAATTTTTCAAGAGTAATTACCGGTTTTTTACTTTTGTTTAAAACATAAATGTTATTTTCTCGTAATTAAAATTACGCCAGAGATAATTTTTGCTGGGGTTTTGATAGCCAAAATTTCCAGCACTATTCTAAATTAGCGACTTATAGGTCGCAAAAGTTACAATTTTGGTAGGAGAATCTGGCCACGAGAAGAAGAGGGCTGAGATTCATAGGTCTACTATAACAAGCAGGCCTATGAATCTCGGCACTCTTCTTCTCACGGGCCAGATTCTCCTAACAAACCTGTAACTTCTGCGACCTATAACTATAACTATTAACTAACTTAGAATGGCGCCGGGGATTTTGGCGATCAAAACCACAGCGAAAATTATCTCTGCCATAATTTCAAAGGTTGACACGTGGCGAGTACATAGGGTAGGAATTGCGCTATATTCACACCCTGAGAAATAACCCCGGGGACGTCCCGCCATATAAGGACACGCGGGGGATGAACGGCAGCGAGAGAAAAACAGGGAAAGTCCCGAAAATTAGCTGATATAGGCCCTCTACGAAGGAAACAGGGTAACCCCCGCCGAGAATTACAGCCGACACAGCTTACAGGAACCCCCGAGACGCTTGCCACACCCCTCCCTCCAACCCCAGTTGGAGCACACGCGTGGCTGACAATACACTAAATCCTATACAAAAAACGTGCGAGGGACACCAGGGAAGTCCCTTTTTCTCTCAACACAATCTGCTGACAGCCAATTTGAATGTATCGGGAGACGGGTTAAATTCGGGAGCAGCGAAGAAACGAAGTCAGTGATCGTCGGGCAGTTGTGATCATTCAGTTGTCGTCAGTCGTGAGCGAGGAGTTGTTAAGCAGCCGTGATGCAAGACCGAGAAGGCGGTTAGGTGAGAGGCAGTCATATCAATGGGCCGGAGTTCGGGACCGGCCCAGGCAGTTGTAATCAGTTGTTCACAGTCAATTGTTCGGGAGCAATTATCACCA